>ONZH01008303.1:0-55783 GCA_900303285.1 Rhinella marina
GTTTCACACTTTTTTGTTAAGTATATAATTCCACATGTGATAATTCATAGTTTTGATGCCTTCAGTGTGAATCTACAATTTTCATAGTCAGGAAAATACAGAAAACTCTTTGAATGAGAAGGTGTGTCCAAACTTTTGGTCTGTACTGTATGTATGTATGTCCGCCAAAGGAATCCGCACCATCAAAGCTACAATCACAAAATTCGGCACACGTGTACGTCAGGTGTCCGGGAAGTTTTAAGACCAGGTCTCAGCTCTCTAGGATGTACCGTTCCTGTGATATTCTCGAAAAATTCAAATATGGCACATCACATGACCAACATTAGCCAATAGAAGCATGCAGGTCTTTCTCTTCACATCCCAAATGTCATACACGAGGTCACATGTTCCTTATCAGCCCATAGAAGCTCGCAGGTCCTTAGTCTCCACACGCACACAGTTTTACACCAGGTTTCCATAACAACCCAGACATTTTTCTTCACTGCTGTAGGTGCAGGGCTCTGTGGATGACATTATTAAGGGAGCGGTGTGCTGTGGAGGTCACAGGACTTAAAAACCCCGCTCCCAGGTCCAAACTGGTTAGGCCATGCCCCCTCCCACTCCGCAACCGACAGGGATTGAAAAAATGAAGGTAAACATCAACTTCTGTGGGAGGGAGGGTGACTTTCTCCCTGCAGCTCACGATCAGATTGCACAGTGCTGCTGTCTGAGAGTGAGCTGTTGAAAAGGACATCCCTGCGTCCAGACGGAGGACAGGGAGTCTAAAAGCTGGACTGTCCAGCCTAAAAGCGGACCTCTGGCCACCCTAGGGGCAGGCTGTTGTGGAGGTCACAGTTAAGGGGAAGGTCCGCTATGGAGGTCAGTGTTAATGGGCAGATTGCTGTAGAGGCCACTGTTAAGGGGGCAGGGTGTTGTGGAAATCATGGTTAAAGAGGAGGGGACTTGGGAGGCCACTATTAAAGGTGCAGTGGGGTACTGTGAGGTCACTGTTAAGCGAGCGGTCTACGATGGCAGTTACTGTTAGAGGGGCAGCTGTGGAGGTCTCTGTTAAGAGGGCCAGGAATGGTGGAGGTCAGTTAAGGGGACTGTAACCCATTGTCAATGTTAAGGGGTGGGTGCTGTAGAGGGCACTTAAAGGGGCATATTTTTTCAAACTGTATTGCAGTAGATTGTGAATGTTAAAACATGTAATATTTCCCCAAAATTAGTGACACTGGTGGGCCCTAAGTAAATTAGTAAAACTTAAAAAAAAAAGATAAAGATAAATTTGGTATCACTATAACCGTATCGACACACAGAACAAAGTTATCATATCATATATACCGCATAGAAAACCCCGTATAAAAGTAAAAAACACCGACAGAACTTAAATGTTTGCCAATCTCACTTCCTAAAAATGGTATAAAAAGCCTTATGTACCCCAAAATGGTACCAATAAATACTACAGCGCGTCACACAAAAAATCTGCCCTCCCGCAGTTACACTGGTGAAAAAATAAAAATGTTATGGATGTTAGTGAATGGCGATGAAAAATATCTTATTTTTAATTTAAAAAAATGATATTATTCTCCAAAAGTAGTAAAACATAAAAAACAATATAAATTTTGTATCGCCATAACTATATTGAGCCACAAATTAAAATTATTATATCAGATAGACCGCATGAGGAACCCCATAAAAAATGAGACACTGACAGAATAGCACATTTTGTCCACTTCAACTTCCAAGAAATTGTATAAAAAGCAATCAAAAAGTCATTTGTACCCCAAAAATGGTACAAAAAAAACTACAGCTTATCCTGCAACCAACAACCCTCACACGGCTCAGTCAGCAAAAAATGTTATGGCTCCTAAAACAATTTCAGCACATTCCAAAATACAGATGCCGCTCCTTCCCTTCTGATTGCTGCCGTGCCCCCATACAGCAGTCTACACCAACATATGAGGTGTTGCTGTATTCTGGAAAAAAATGCATAGAAAATTTTGGGGTGCATGTCTAGTGTTACCCCTTGTTAAGATGACTCCCTCCCCGTCTCCATCAGATCATCAGTGTAGTGACAGGGACCCGATGGCTGAGAGGCAGCCTATGAGATCAAATCCCCAGGCTCTGTCATTGTAAAAACTAACAGGCAATACAAAACAAGATATATTGTAATGTATTGCAGAGGGGATCAGACCCCCAAATTTGAAGTCCCACAGCGGGACAAATATAGAAAAAAAAGAAGTGTTTTTCATAATCAAAAAAGTATCAAAAAACAAACTTTCCCATAATAAAGTGTAAAAAATAAAATAGAAAAACAGACATATTGTATTAGGTATCGTCACGTCCGTAACGACCAGCTCTATAAAAATATAACATGATCCACGTCATCAGGTAAACCAGGGGCGTTGCTAGGCTAAAACATTTGGGGCCTGGGCCCCTGATGTTTTCTCCCAGGCCCCGAATGTCCTGCCTGTTAGACAAATACAATTGTATTGCCATCCTCAGGACGGCAGTACAATTGAATCTAACAGACTGCAAGATATGAAGGACCTGTGATGACATCACAGGTCATGTGATCAGTGCCATCCAATCCTGCACTGGTCACATGACTGTGACATCATCACAGGTCCTTTCCCCTGTCTTCTAAACTGAAGAGGAGAATTGTGGGGAAGAAGCTGCAGTGAGCTCTGCTACATCAGAAGAGGTAAGTGAAGGGAGAAGCAGAGGGATGCTGGGAGTTGTGGTTATTTAACTGGGACTGTATGTTAGGGCAGAAGGGAGGGATGTTATCATGGGACTGTGTGTTGGAGGTTACTTGGGCAGGGTTCTGTTAGGGTACTTTTACACCTGTGGCATGGGACTCCGGCAGGCTGTTAGGATCCATGCTGCCGCTGTTGCATGTGTGGGGCCAGAACTACGCTCCTGCCCCATTCACTGTAATCAGCATATTGTACTTTTCTTCTGGCAGCCTCTTAGCAGGGTTTGCCATGCTGTGGCTGGATCCGTGGCCCTCCCCTATTACAGTGAATGGGGCCAGAGCGTAGTTCCGGACCCACGTGTGCACCTGCTGCAGCATGGATCTGGCGGGCTGTTCACCCACCGGAACAGTCTGCCAGAGTCCCCTGCCTCTGGTGTGAAACTAGCATTAGGCTACTATCACACTTGCGTTGTAAGGATCCGTTTGTGAGATCCGTCACAGGGTCTCATAAATGGTCCAAAGCTGATCAGTTTTGTCCTAATGCATTCTGAATGGAAAAGGATCCGTTCAGAAAGCATCAGTTTTGCTTCAGTTCAGTCTCCATTCCGTTTTGGAGGCGGACACTAAAATGCTGCTTGCTGAGTTTTGGTGTCCGCATGACGAAACTGATCCAAACTGGCTATTTAAAAGATAATACAACCGGATCCGTTCAGAACAGATGCAGACGGTTGTATTATCATGACGGAAGCGTTTTTGCTGATCCATGACAGATCCAGCAAAAACGCTGGTGTGAAAGTAGCCTCTACATTGGACTGTGGGGTGGAGTGATGTTATTTACATGGGGCTGTATGTTGGATGTGGCTGAGGGCAGGTTTATGTTATTTACATGGGACTGTGGCGCGGAGTGATGTTATTTACATGGGACTGCATGTTGAAGGTGGATGTGGGAAGGAAGTGATGTTATTTACATGGGACTGCATGTTGAAGGTGGATGTGGGAAGGAAGTGATGTTATTTACATGGGACTGTATGTTGATGACGGCTAGGGGAATGATGTTATTTACATGGGACTGTATATTGGAGGGGGCTGGAGAGATGGTGTCAGTTACACAGGAGAGAAATAGCTTTATTTACATGGGACTGTATGGTGGATGGGCTGAGGAATTATAATTTCTGAGGACACTAAAGGGAGGAATATAACAGTGGGCACTTCAGGGTGAGCATTATAACAGTAGGGGGAGCGATATAAATACTGCGGGCACTGTAGGAGTATTATAATACCAGGAGACATTAGGTGTTCTTATTACTACTGGAGGCTCTATAGGAGTGTGTTATAGATCCGCCTTATTTCTACTAAGAGCACTATGGGGGCCTTATTACTACTGAGAGGTCTGTAGAGAGCTTTATTACCACTGGGGGAACAATAGGGGGCCTTATTACTACTGGGGGCTCTGTGAGGGCATTATTAATACTGGAGGGCTCTTCTAGTAATGGGGACAATCTTGGGGAGTGTTATCAGTGCTGGGGACACTGTAGGGTGCAGTGTTACTAATGAGGGAATTACTACTGGTAGGACTATTACTATGGGGGGCACTGTTATTTCTTCTGGACAGTATTTGGGGGTTTTGGGGGGCACAGCGAGCAGCAGGATAAGGCTGTGGGGACTCCAGGTTGGGGGGGAGACATCACCTGGAGGCCCTGGATGTGAAGTATGTTCTCCTGTATAGCAGGTTTGGGCCGAGGGTCGACAGAATTGGGCCATATTCATTGGGGCTTGGGCCCCGGATCTTTTGAGACCCTAGCAACGCCCCTGATTAAACACTGTAAAAAAGAAAAAAAGAAAACTGCAAAAACAGCCATTTTTTTTTGTCTCCTTGCATCACAAAAGTGTAATACCAAGCAATCAAAAATCTCTATGCAGCCCAAAATAGTACCAATCAAACTGTCACTTCATCCCACAAAAAAAATTAGTCTCTACTAGTGTTAAGCGAGCATGCTCGGCCGAGTGTACTCGAGCGCAACGCTCGTGTCTCTTACCCGCACGTTTGTTCGCTGCTACGCAGTAAATAAACGTGCGGGAGAGTGCTGGCATTCACTGTAATGTTGATTTGTACACTAATGCTACGCATTGTATGCTAACGCATACAAATTCAGTTAATTAGCGTACTTTTACGAGTAAAAGAGGAGAAGTCGCGATTCTGACCTTTTTCTATTAACCAGACACCCTCCCCTCTTCCGAGCGGGGGGGTGCCTGGTTTAGTCCCATTGACTAACATTATGCTCGGGTGCTCGGCCAGAGCACCCGAGCATACAAGCACAGAGGTGCTCGCTCAACACTAGTCTCTACATAAGACAATCGCCTGAAAAATAAAAAAGATATGACTTTCAGAAAATGGCGATTTTTTTTTTCTTTTCAAAAATTCTTTTACTGTGTAAAACTTAAGCCACTGAATTAGAGATGAACGAAGCGATTCGTCGATTTGTTGATTCGTATCAAATCTTCAACATTTTCAGCTGCAAAGCAAATCCGAATATTAGGTGATTCGCTTCGGCTTTCTATGCATTCGCTACTTAGTTGTCCTATAAATTATAAGCTATTGCTACGTATAAGTTACTGTATACGCTGTTGCGTACAAATTCAATTCATTAGTGAACTTTTACTGTTCGTTATTCGTGTGCAAAAGCCCGGGAAGAAAGCGGTCACCTGACCTAGTGGGCAGGGCTTGCTCTGATTGGCTCAGGCTCGGTAAGCCAGTGACACATCAGTTGTGCTGAGACTGCTGAGACGAGCAGAAGCACTGTGTGTGAAGTTCTGAGACTCTGAGACCTGTTTTGTGAAAATTTGGGGTGTAATTGCTCTGGGAATCCATATTACACATATCAGGGATACTGCAGGGCAAGTGCAGGGCCTGTTCAGGGCTTGTAATTAATCAGGCAGGGAGAGAGAGACAGGGAGAGAGACAGGGAGAGAGATAGGGAGATACAGGGACAAACATCAGCTGCAGGGCCACAGAGTGAATTGAAAAATGTCTTGAATGGATAAGCAAAAGGGGTCCAGTTCCAGCCAGACCTCGAGCTCTAAAAAAAGGAGAAGGTGGCACAGGGCAGAAGTGCCAAAGGACCTGTAGGCGGAGCTTCTACTACACTGTGTGCAGAATTATTAGGCAAATGAGTATTTTGATCACATCATCCTTTTTATACATGTTGTCCTACTCCATGCTGAATAGGCTTGAAAGCCAACTACCAATTAAGTAAATCAGGTGATGTGCATCTCTGTAATGAGGAGGGGTGTGGTCTAATGACATCATCACCCAATAAAAGGTGTGCTTAATTATTAGGCAACTTCCTTTCCTTTGGCAAAATGAGAGATTTGACGGACTCTGAAAAGTAAAAAATTGTGAGATGTCTTGTAGAGTGATGCAGCAGTCTTGAAATTGCCAAACTTTTGAAGCGTGATCACTAGAGATAAGCGAGCATGCTCGAGTTCCATTTTTGCGTATTTGCGTACGCATTTTAAAATTCATACGCTGTTCATACGCATATTTTAATCAATACGCAAATGCGTACGAATAGCGTACAAATTGAATTTGTACGCTATTCGTACGCTATTTGTACGCATTTGCGTATAGATTAAAATATGCGTATGATTAGCGTACGAATTTTAAAATGCGTACGCAAATACGCAAAAATGGCACTTGAGCATGCTCGCTCATCTCTAGTGATCACCGAACAATCAAGCGTTTCATGGCAAATAGCCAACAGGGTCGCAAGAAGCATGTTGAAAAAAAAAGGCGCAAAATAACTGCCCGTGAATTGAGGAAAATCAAGCGTGAAGCTGCCAAGATGCCATTTGCCACCAGTTTTTCCATATTTCAGAGCTGCAACGTTACTGGAGTATAAAAAAGCACAAGGTGTGCGATACTCAGGGACATGGCCAAGGTAAGGAAGGCTGAAAAACCACCACATAAGATAAAACCTCAAGACTGGGCCAAGAAATATCTTAAGACTGATTCTTCTAAGGTTTTATGGACTGATGAAATGAGAGTGACTCTTGATGGGCCCGAGGCTGGATCAGTAAAGGGCAGAGAGCTCCACTCCGGGTACTGGTATGGGCTGGTATCATCAAAGATGAACTTGTGGGACCTTTTCGGGTTGAGGATGGAGTGAAGCTCAACTCCCAGACCTACTGCCAGTTTCTGGAAGACACCTTCTTCAAGCAGGAAAAAGTCGGTATCGTTCAAGAAAAACATGATTTTCATGCAGGACAATGCTCCATCACATGCATCCAAATACTCCACAGCGTGGCCGGCCAGTAAAGGTCTAAAAGAAGAAAAGATAATGACGTGGCCCCCTTGTTCACCTGATCTGAACCCCATAGAGAACCTGTGGTCCCTCATAAAATGTGAGATCTACAGGGAGGGAAAACAGTCCACCTCTCGGAGGCTGTGGTGGCTGCTGCACGCAACGTAAACAGATCAAGCAACTGACAGAATCTATGGATGGAAGGCTTTTGAGTGTCATCGTGAAGAAAGGTGGCTATAGTGGTCACTGATTTATGTTTTGTTTTTGAATGTCAGAAATGTTTATTTCTAATTTTTTTGTTATATTGGTTTACCTGGTGACAATAAACAAGTGAGATGGGTATAGATTTGGTTTTTATTAAGTTGCCTAATAATTCTGCACAGTAATAGTTACCTGCACAAACAGATATCCTCCTAAGATAGCCAAATCTAAAAAAAAAAACACTCCAACTTCCAAAAATATTAAGCTTTGATATTTATTGAGAACATAGTTGTTGTTCAATAATAAAAAGAATCTCAAATACAACTTGCCTAATAATTCTGCACACAGTGTAGTAGTATTCGCGATACTCACCCTGCACGGATCTCATTAAGCCGCTCTGGGCACTTGAACTTCAGATCGGACTATTTCTGCTGGATCTGGCCCGGGGTCCGCACAGTGTTGAAACGATGGCGCAGGCCTTGGATCACCTGCTGGATCACCTCCTTTTTATGCTGGTTCGGGTAGCGGTGTGTGCCATCGTAATCCTGCCGGTCCATCAGCCGGATCATGGATTTCAGCTCTCCAGAGCTAAATGCTGATGATCGCCTGGATGCCATTTGTAAAACTTCGCTCTGCCTCTGAGGAGTGCACGCCGCGGCCTCTCAACTCGTGCGAACGTGCCTGCATATTACGTAATCGCTAGACAATGGTACGCTGAGGATTCGTATGCAATTTGTACGCTCATGTGTACGTGTTCAAAGAGGTTGCGTACCCTTTTTACCTGAACGTTCGTTATTAGTGCGCAAATGTTCGCTAAAAGCCATATAATTACATGTATTTTGTATGCAAATTCAACAAATCTATGCTAATCTATCTAGGTTACCTCTAAGCTCCATATCTCAAGTGTCTGCTGTGTAATTAACCAGGGGGGTCATCCTGTATAGGTCTATCCCAATATAGCAGACAGCTCCTGAGATCTATAATGTGTAAAACTTAACAAAAATAAATAGGCTTCACTGCATTGATAACTACCTGCTCTACAAACAGGGGCGTAGCTATAGAGGGTGCAGAGGTAGCAGTCGCTACCAGGCCCAGGAGCCTGAGGGGGCCCAAAGGCCCTTCTGCTTCAGAAGAAGACACACAAAGTACTGAGGGAAGGGGGGCCAAGCTGAAGTCTTGCACCAGGGCCCATAAGCCGTTAGCTACGCCCCTGTCTACAAAAATATCACATGATGTAGCCACTCAGTTGAATTCTTTAAAAAAAATAAATAAATAAAAATGGTGCCAAAACAGCCATTTGTTGGTCACCTTGCCACAAAAAGTGTAATATTGAATGATCAAAAAAGTCATATGTACCCAAAAATGGTACCAATTGTCACCTTATCCTGTAGTTTCCAAAATGGGGTCACTTTTTGGGAGTTTCTTCTGTAGGGGTGCATCAGGGGGGCTTTAAATGCAACATGGCAATTTAAAATTATCCCAGTGAAATCTGCCCTTCAAAACCATATGCTGCTCTTTCCCTTCTGAGCCCTGTGTTGTGCCCGTACAGCAGTTTACCACCATATATGGGAATTCCTGTAAACTGAAGAATCAGGATAAAAAATATTGAGTTTTGTTTGGTTGTTTCCCTTGTTGTGTTACAGGAAAGATGGATTACAATGGAAAATCTGCAAAAAAAGGTTTAATGAGTTTGTAAAATCAGTTTTGAATAACTTGAGGGGTGTAGTTTCTAAAATGGGGTCATTTTTGGGAGGTTTCTACTATTTAAGCCTCACAAAGTGACTTCAAAACTGAACTGGTCCTTAAAAAGTGGGTTTTGGAAATTTTCTTAAAAATTCTAAAAATTGCGTCTAAAATTCTAAGCCTTCTAACGTCCTAAAAAATAAAATGACATTTACAATATGATGCCAACATAAAAGAGATATATGGGGAATGTTAAGTAATAAGAAATGTTATATGTTAATGTTACAGTCACACAACCATATTTTTGGTCTGCATCTGAAGTACATGAAGTGCAATGTGCCACGAGAAAACAATCATAGAATGGCTTGGACAAGTAAAAGCGTTCCAAAGTTATTATCACATAAAGTTAAATCTCAAAAATCGGCTTGGGATTTAAGGTGAAACATGGCTTGGTACTGAAGGGGTTAAAAATGACAGTTTTGAAAATTTTCTTGAAAATTTTAAAAATTGTTTCCAAAATTCTACACCTTCTAACTGTTTAGAAAAAAATGATGTTTACAAAATGATGGCGTCAAAAAGTAGACAGATGGGAAATGTTAATAACGAATCACTGTCTGTCTCAAAGGCAGAGAAACTCAATTATTTTTCATATTAGAAAATTTCCAAAACTGTCCCTTATCGGGAGCAGATGGTGTTTAAACACAACAGTGTTATGGGGGAAAAAAGCAGTGACCTGTTTTAGGGACACATTAAAGTTGAAAAGTTGAAGTCTTATAGAGGGACAAAAAATAAAATAGTAAAGTGTTTTATAAACCAAAAATAAATATATAGAAATAAATAAAAGTAAAAAAGTAACCTTCCCAACATCGACCCATTTAGTAATGAAAAAATTGAAATAACAAAACTAAAAAAATCACATGATCTGACAGGTGAATGCAGTAAAAAATAAAATAAAAAAATTTGCCAGAACAGCTATATTTTGGTTAGCTAACCTTCCAAAAACATAATATTGAGCAATCAAAAAGTCTTATGTACTGTAACCCAAAATGGTACCAATGAAAACCCTCCACACAAGATCATCAGCAGAAAAATAAAAAATATAGGGCTTTCAGAAAATGGGGACAGAAAAACATGATTATTTTCAAAAATACTTTATGTAAAAGTGGCAAAACATAAAAAAACACTATATAAAATTGGTATCTCTGTAATCGCACTGAGCAGAAGAATAAAGATATCGTGCCATTCCTGGTGGAATTCCTGACTTTTCTTTATTCTCCTTCCTTCCAAAATGAAAAATAAAAAGTGATCAAAAAGTTGTTTGTTCCGCTATATAGAACCAATGATAATGACAACTTATCCGGCAAGGCTGTTCAATAGCAACATGGTGCCCGTAAACCAATCCATCAGAATGGCGCTCCTTCCCTTCTGAACCCTGCAGTGTAAACAGCAGTTTTTGTCCCTATTTATAGCATTGGAATTCCTGGTAGAGCCCGGGTGCGGTGAGTCTCAGGTGGCACACGCTGGGCACAACATATTGGCCACTGAAATAAAATATATGTGTAAAACTTCCAGTCTCTACAGTCATCAGCACAAGATGTGTAAATCACCACATTGGGCCTCAGATTTGCATAGTGCCCTATAACTCTTGAGCCCTCAAAGATTAGGGTCACGTGTGGAATGTTAAAATGTTCATTACAAACATTCCCTGGGAAGTATGGTTTCCAAAATGGAGTCTTTTTTTGGGAGGTTCCACAGTAGGGGTACATCAGGGTCTCTTCAAATGCGACATGGCACCCAAAAATCAGTCCAGAAAAACCTGTCCTACAAAAGCCAAATGGCGTTCCTTCCATTCTGAGCCCTACCGTGTGCCCGTACCGTGCAGGGTGCATCACCACTCTTTGAAGGGGTCACCAGATGGCTCCCTCTTCTGGACACCCAGTCACCAGTATGATTCAGTGCTGGCAGGACAAGGGCATAATGATGGCCTGCCCCTGACACTCGGTGCTTGGTTGTGACATAGGTGGTATGATGATGTCATTGCTCTGCCTGCAATGATCTGCAGATGCCGGCCTGGTGTGAAAAGCCAAGGACTGTACCACTGCATCGTCCTGTAGAGTGCAATGGCCTGTGCATTGTGTAGGAGCCAAAAAAACAGCCCACTGGTAGAAGGATAAACATATCTCTTTACTCCCCTGCAAGTAGTATGTCCAGTTATAGCAAAACACAGTTCCAGCTGGACACGATGGAATTCTCTCCTAGATAAATGTGTATGGATTTATGCAAGACTGGCAGTTATAGCCTCTTTCCTTTCAATCTTGCCAAAGTCTCTCTCAGTAGAATCTATGGCTGCTAACAGTACCTTGGCAATATACAAGGTTTGGAAGGCACATCTGTCCAAGTATGAAGGGTGTCTTAACAGCGTCCCTCACAACAGTAAAGTCTGTATGGCTGTAGTCGCAGGTTACCTTACTGACTTCTGTGCTCGGCCATGAAGTTTACAAGTTCTCCTTTATCTTCCTCTCTTTCTCTTCTTCTCTTTGAGGAGATCTTTCAGTGATCTGTTAGTCTAGGAATCTTTCTGGGCCTAAGAAGAGAAAGCATGAGGCAAATAAGGGGAAACAGAGAATGTAGCAGTATGTAAGGGGGCACAGAACATGAGGCACAATACAGGAACACAAAGTATGACGCACAGTATGGTGCACAGAGTATGTAGCACTATATAACTGTAAAGTATGGGGGCACAAAGCAGGAGGCAAAGTATGGAGGTATTGAGCATGCAGTACAGTATGGGGGCATACATCATTAAAATAAAAAAAGATTTTAAAAAATGTTCACTATGGGGGGCATGTCCCTGCTGGTGTTTATACACACACAGTAGTATCTGAAGAAACAGTGGCTTGTTCTGAGCAAGGGGCCGAAATTCTTTGCCTGGGATGGAACAGCGCACGTTACGTCATACGTCCACTCGCATGCTCCTCCATTTAGGTTCACTGCTCACTTATAAACTGTAAACGCTTTGCAACAAGTTCTGAACAATAACAGGCAGGCTAACGCCCAGGAAGAGGAGTACTGTCTCTTTACAGCTCTGGTCTTGTGTCGTGTGTAACCCATGAAGATGGACGCTGGCTCTTCCTCCCCGCGCTGCGGACGTCCACATGGTCGGGACAAGTATTCCTGTGTCACTGGTCGCCCCTGTAGTTCTCTGTAATTGTCACTGAAAAAACAGCCAGGCCGCGTCTTATTAGTAATAAAAGTAAGAGATCCGGCCATTCCAAAAGGTTCACTTACTTAACTGTAGTTTCCAGCACTTACCTACCACCCTTCCCGTGTGCTGAAGGCCTCAGGTGTGTTATAAAGCTAGTTCTACATACTGATGCCAAACATCTCAGACACCTGCCCTGGATAACGCTGACAACCCTGCTGCAAAATAAAGCCTGTCCGTTATAGCATTAATGTCACGTAACATAATTCAGTGACTGCATAAGTCCTAGCGCCCCGAGAACATTGCTTCATTAACGAGTTTGTCCAAAAAAGCTGTCAGTCCTGTCTGGAGGAATGTGATGAGATAAACCTTCAGGTATAAGTCCAATGAAGACGAGACAACAACTACAGCTCTGCTGAACTGATATCCACCAATCTAATGTCTATGGGGCCCCGGACAGTCCTCTGATATCCACCTACAATCTAATGTCTATGGGGCCCCGGAAAGTGCTCTGATATCCATCAATCTAATGTCTATGGGGCCCCAGACAGTGCTCTGATATCCACCTACAATCTAATATCTATGGGGCCCCAGACAGTGCTCTGATATCCATCAATCTAATGTCTATGGGGCCCCAGACAGTCCTCTGATATCCACCTACAATCTAATGTCTATGGGGCCCCAGACAGTCCTCTGATATCCACCTACAATCTAAGGTCTATGGGGCCCCAGAAAGTCCTCTGATATTCACCAATCTAATGTCTATGGGGCCTCGGACAGTGCTCTGATATCCAACTACAATCTAATGTCCATCGGGCCCCAGAAAGTCCTCTGATATCCACCAATCTAATGTCTATGGGGCCCCGGACAGTGCTCTGATATTCACCTACAATCTAGTGTCTATGGGGCCCCAGACAGTGCTCTGATATCCACCTACAATATAACGTCTATGGGGCCCCAGACAGTCCTCTGATATCCACCTACAATCTAATGTCTATGGGGCCTCAGACAGTCCTCTGATATCCACCTACAATATAATGTCTATGGGGCCCCAGACAGTCTTCTGATATCCACCTACAATCTAGTGTCTATGGGGCCCCAGACAGTGCTCTGATATCCATCTACAATCTAATGTCTATCGGGCCCCAGAAAGTCCTCTGATATCGACCAATCTAATGTCTATGGGGCCTCGGACAGTGCTCTGATATCCACCTACAATATAATGTCTATGGGGCCCCAGACAGTCTTCTGATATCCACCTACAATCTAGTGTCTATGGGGCCCCAGACAGTGCTCTGATATCCACCTACAATATAATGTCTATGGGGCCCCAGACAGTCTTCTGATATCCACCTACAATCTAGTGTCTATGGGGCCCCAGACAGTGCTCTGATATCCATCTACAATCTAATGTCTATCGGGCCCCAGAAAGTCCTCTGATATCCACCAATCTAATGTCTATGGGGCCCCGGACAGTCCTCTGATATCCACCTACAATCTAATGTCTATGGGGCCTCAGACAGTCCTCTGATATACACCTACAATATAATGTCTATGGGGCCCCAGACAGTCTTCTGATATCCACCTACAATCTAGTGTCTATGGGGCCCCAGACAGTGCTCTGATAGCCACCTACAATATAATGTATATGGGGCACCAGACAGTTGTCTGATATCCACTTACAATCTAAGATCTACAGTCCATACAGTCCTCTGATATCGTTTGATGCTTCCTCACTTCCCTATAAGAAGGCTCTCTGGGGCTACCTTTGGACAGTGTACCTCTTGGTGTGAGAACATTGACTGCTCAGTAATGTTGACATTTTGCTCAGTAGACAGACTTTGAGAGGGGACACATCATTGGACTGAGAGAAGCAGGGTGGTTGTTTTGACAATTTTTTTCCACCATTTAGGCTATACTAACCCCACTGTTAGGAGGTGTTGGGAGCAGTGGTTACATGAGGGCAGGCACACACGGCGAACAGGCTCCGACTGACCACCAGTAGAGAGGATTTTATCTGCTGACAGCCCCCTGCGGTGCATGAAACATTTCTGAGTCCATGTACCTTATCCTTCTGGCCCTTAATGGGTTTCATGGGAGAAATAGCTGGCAGGGCACCTTGTTCACAGTGGAGAGGTCAGTGCAAAGGTTTGAATAAAACATCCAAATCAATTCTATCTTGAGAGATTAAGTGGAAAAATTTGGACTTGCAGTTGACGTCTTCTCTGATTCGTATTGGTTTTTTTTTCCCCTTTTCTTCTCTATCTGGCCCAGACCACAATGACAAATTTTTTGACCAGGCATCTTTGGCTTCTTGATTTTTCAGTACTCTTCACCTATTCTCTGCCCTATAACTTCTGTATTGAAAAGTTTTTAACCTCAGAAATACAAAAAAAAGTTAACACAGATAGTGACTCCGTGATAACACTGCCAGAGATAAGATGACCCAAAAAATAACAAGGCCAAGCAGTGCCTCAGACAGTAACAGTGTTTCCAAATTGTGCCCAGGCAGATGAAGTTCCCCTCATAGTAATAGTGTCCAAATGGTACTTCAGGCACTTAAGTAGCCCTCTTTATGCCCTACACACTAATAGTCCCTCCATACTGTATAATGTTACTCATCTCAGTGCTCCGGACATCAGTAATATTCCCCCCTTGTTCCCCACAAAGTCACAATATACAGAATTAATGAACCCCTCCATGTCCCCTAATAGTGTTACTGTCCCTCTCCATGCCTCAAAACTAATAAAACCTCACATAACCCGTTCCCATGATGAACAGAGCAGCCGTCCCTGTGTCATGGCGCTGACATACTGTACATTTGGTAGACTGAAGGCCTAGAGAGTACTGTATCCGACATGAGGGTAATGGTACATCAGGGAGATGATGGATACCTCCAGCACCATTGTGTTCAACAGTATCCACACTGGTGTAGCTATAGGAGTTACGGCGGGCCCAATTGCGATCGAGCCCCTAAGCCAGAGGGCCCAGAGCGCCCTCCCTAGTGTCGCACCACCAATTACTGTATTTCACTTTATAACACACAATACTAGTGATCTCTTCCATTATGGAGACACTCACTAGTATGCAGGAGTCGCAGGGAGTGAAGCTCTGCTAGCGCTATACTCACCCACCCTGGACTTCTCAGGGTCTCAAGTCTGCACTGCACTGTCCTGGCTGTGTACCGCGTCAGAACAAGATGCGCACACTATGACCTGACAATTTATGTAGTCAGGTGAAGTGTGGGCCCAGAAAAGCGGTGACTGTAGGAGAAGACGCTGGACATGAAGGGTAGCGGAGGAGCAGAAGAGGTAAGTTCATTTATTTATTTTAGGTCTGATTTGAGGTCTAAAGGGGGTCTGATCTGACATCTGAAATGGGGGTCTGACATGGAGGTCTAAAGGGGATCTGATCTTAGGTCTAAAGGGGGTCTGATCTGACATCTGAAATGGGGGTCTGACATGGAGGTCTAAAGGGGATCTGATCTTAGGTCTAAAGGGGGTCTGATCTGACATCTGAAATGGGGGTCTGACATGGAGGTCTAAAGGGGGTCTGGTCTTAGGTCTAAAGGGGGTCTGATCTGACATCTGAAATGGGGGTCTGACATGGAAGTCTAAAGGGGGTCTGATCTTAGGTCTAAAGGGGTCTGATCTGACATCTGAAATGGGGGTCTGGCATGGAGGTCTAAAGGGGGTCTGATCTTAGGTCTAAAGGGGGTCTGATCTGACATCTGAAATGGGGGTCTGACATGGAGGTCTAAAGGGGATCTGATCTTAGGTCTAAAGGGGGTCTGATCTGACATCTGAAATGGGGGTCTGACATGGAGGTCTAAAGGGGGTCTGATCTTAGGTCTAAAGGGGGGTCTGATCTGACATCTGAAATGGGGGTCTGACATGGAAGTCTAAAGGGGGTCTGATCTTAGGTCTAAAGGGGGTCTGATCTGACATCTGAAATGGGGGTCTGACATGGAGATCTAAAGGGGGTCTGATCTTAGGTCTAAAGGGGGTCTGATCTGACATCTGAAATGGGGGTCTGACATGGAAGTCTAAAGGTGGTCTGATCTTAGGTCTAAAGGGGGTCTGATCTGACATCTGAAATGGGGGTCTGACATGGAAGTCTAAAGGTGGTCTGATCTTAGGTCTAAAGGGGGTCTGATCTGACATCTGAAATGGGGGTCTGACATGGAGGTCTAAAGGGGGTCTGATCTTAGGTCTAAAGGGGGTCTGATCTGACATCTGAAATGGGGGTCTGATATGGAGATCTAAAGGGGGTCTGATCTTAGGTCTAAAGGGGGTCTGATCTGACATCTGAAATGGGGGTCTGATATGGAGATCTAAAGGGGGGTCTGATCTTAGGTCTAAAGGGGGTCTGATCTGACATCTGAAATGGGGGTCTGACATGGAAGTCTAAAGGGGGTCTGATCTTAGGTCTAAAGGGGGTCTGATCTGACATCTGAAATGGGGGTCTGAAATGGAGGTCTAAAGGGGGTCTGATCTTAGGTCTAAAGGGGGTCTGATCTGACATCTGAAATGGGGGTCTGAAATGGAGGTCTAAAGGGGGTCTGATCTTAGGTCTAAAGGGGGTCTGATCTGACATCTGAAATGGGGGTCTGAAATGGAGGTCTAAAGGGGGTCTGGTTTGAGGTCTGAAATAGGGGTCTGATCTGAGGATCTGATATTGGGTTCTGATTTGAGATCTGATATGGGGGTCTCATTTAAGGTCTGATATTTTTTATACTGGCAAAAATTATAACGGGTATTTGTACTGGCACAAATTATAACGGGGTATTTGTACTGGCACAAATTATAACGGGGTATTTGTACTGGCACAAATTATAACGGGGTATTTGTACTGGCACAAATTATAACGGGGTATTTGTACTGGCACACATTAGGGGGCATGATGAGAATTATTACTACTGTGGGACTGCGAGGAACATGATTACTAGTATGGGCACTACGGGAACTTATTACGTCTGGGGCACAGTGGGGACATTATTACTACTAGGGGCACTGTTAACACTAAGTGCACTCTGTAAGATAATTATTACTTTTGGTGGGACTTTGGGGACCACTTTGGCACAGTATCAGTATTATTTTTGGAGGACATCATGTTTAGGACAGTATTAGTGTCGGGGACTTTATCCTGTGTTTTCTCCACAATGTCTTGTTTTTTGTTTCTACTTAATGTCCCATCAGGTGGTATCCTGTCTTTCAGTTGTTTTTACATTCATTTATGTTATTGCTTAATCCTGACCTAAACATAATACATGCGGAGGAATGAGTTGATAATCATCACAAGCTTTTTCTGGCTTTCCTGTCCAGGTGTGACTGGAACCTTGTCTTTCTACTGTGAAGGGATTATTATTATTTATTATTCCGTGGCACTGTATATATGAAGCACAAAAAGTTCAAGTTGGAGCAGCACTACATTACCTTAATAGGTCTATCCCGTCCATAGGGGGGTAATCCTCATGGGGACTTGTGGGTGCAGGTAGAGTCGTACCTCGGCTTTATGGTCCCAGAGATACATCCTCAAATGATCTGCAGCACTCCTTCAGTTCCAAAAAATCAAGTCTGTTTATTCACCAAAATACATGATAACAGAGCAACATTTCGACTCACCTTAGTCTTTTTCAAGCTCGAAAAATGCTTGAGGCTTCAAGCTTGAAAAAGACTCACGAGAGTTGAAACCTCGCTCTGTTATGATGCATTCTGGTGAATAAATACACTTGATTTTTTTTGGTACTGAAGGAGTGCTGCAGATCATTTGTATGAAATACCATATGAAAACATGCATGGTACAAAACAAATGCAATAAGCATGAACAAGACGAGTTACAAGCTGGTCAAGAAGTAGAGAGTACTCTGCCTGCAAGAGCTTACAATTTACAAGGTACAGGAGAAGGACACAGTAGGTGAGGGTAGAGCTGGTCATGGCGGTCTAGAGGCAGCAGGGTCACTAGTTCTAGGCTTGTCTGAAGAGGTGGTTTTCAGGTTTCTTTTTGAAGGATTATACTTTAGGTGAGAATCTGAAAAAATGTTGGGGTCGAGAGTTCCAGAGTATGGGGGATGTTCAGGAGAAATCTTAGAGGCGATTGTAGGAAGAGGTGATAAGAGGAAAATAGAGAATAAAGTGTTGTGAGGATCGGAGATTACATGTGGGGATGTATCGGGAAAGTAGTTCTGAGATGTAGGGAGGGGACAGGTTGTGGACGGCATTGTATGTATTTGTTTGTATTTAGAACTTAATTTGCTAGGCAATGGGGAGCCAATGAAGGGATTGGCAAAGGGGAGCAGCAGAGGTGTATTAGTCAAGCACTGGTCCCTAGCTGGAGCATACTAAGGGCTCGGACTACTCTTCTTATATACCATTTCTAGCTAGACTACAACCTTCTAGTGGGAGGGGGTGGAGTGGAGAAGCTCAGCACAAACAGATACAATGTTACACTTTCCGTCTCTCATTGACTTACATTAGAGCTTCAATTATGCTCAGTGGCAATGACAGAGCAGTTTTTCCAGACAATAACAAGTTTCCAGACACAATGGAGCTAAACCAGACATTCAAAAGGTCAGACTGTCTGGTTTTGGTGGTAAACAAGTCTGGGTTTTTCCCTCCAAAACATTCTCTTCTTTAAACCTTATGGCAACTGTGCAAAATTACCAGCTTCTTATTTAAAGTCCTAACAGTCTCTCAGTATTCATTAACCCTTTCCACAGAGCCATGTAAATACAGTGATAATGAACAGAATACATATCACAACATATATATATATATATATATATATATATATATAATGCAGTAACACAGTATTAAACAGTATAAGTTAACCCTTTCAAAAGAAATAAAGTAAGAAGTTTTAACTTTGCATAGGGGATATAGGCAAATGTCCACAAATGTCCAAACTTCAAAGTCCTCCCTGCTCCAGGGCACTACACGCTACACCCGCCGGGTGCCTGCTGTTTCATACAGCAGACACCTGTGGCTAATGTCCACACTAGGTGGTAATTTAACCCCTCAGATGCTGTGGTAAAATATGACCACGACGTCTGGGAGGGCTAAGACCCAGAATTGTGTGCTTCCAGGTATGGTACGCCTCCCCACGTGGAGATCGAGGAAGACGTTGACGTTCCTTTACAGTAATGAGTCTAAGCCTGTACTAGGCTTTCAGGCTCATTAATTCTATATATTACTTCAGGCCAGCAGGTGGCAGCACTGAACTGTAATATAGTCATTTCTGTGTAGCATAATGGAGCAAATTTCATTATTCTATACAAATTGCAAACTGATGATTGCACGCTAGGGTCCAATTGGGGACTTAACAAAAAGGAAAAAAAAATTTAAAATCTAAAAATTCTAATTCCACCTGCTCTGAAATCAAAATAAACAATTTAAAAGACTAACACCATGAGCCTCTCCATGTGTGAAAATGTCTGTACTTAAAATATATGTAAACGTCGTCTCCACAATGGTACCCCTGAGAACTAACCAAGGAGTTGTTTTTAGGGGGGGGACTACTGAGGACAGGACCTTACATCCCAGGGCCAAATCCTTAGTGTAACAACAACCCTATGATGCTTTGTGAATGTGTGGATTCACTTCCAAGTGGCCGCCTTACAGATCTGTTCTACAGATGTTGATGCTCTTTCTGCCCATGAGACTGACACAGATCTAGTGGAGTGAGCCCTAAGCTGAATAGAGATATAACATCTGGAAATCGCCCGTTTAATCCATCTTGATATAGAAGTCTTAGATCTCTGGCCTTTATTTGAGCCAACAAACTACAAAAAAAGATTTTTATCTTCCCTCCCTGGTTCCATCACCTGAAGGTAAGTACAGCCCTCCGAACATCTAAATTGTGGAACTCTTTTTCCCTATTATTTTTCAGATTTTCGCAAAAAGAGCGAACAACTATGTCCTGAGACCTATGGAAGGAAGAAGACACTTTAGGTAGGAATGAAGGGTCCACTTTAAATATGAGTCTATCATCAAAGCACTGAAAATATGGAAAGACAGTAGGTAATGCCTGAAGTTCACTAACCCTACAGGCCGAAGCGATAGCCACCAAAATTTGCTAGTTTATTAGAGCTCGTCATGTATAAATGAGATAGTCTGTCAATTATTGTCAAAAGATCCGTAAATACCTTATAACAGTTTTCATTAATGTCCCCTGTCCCTTCCCACTGGTCCCTTAAAACAGTGGTCCCCAACCTTTTTTGCACCGAGGCCCGGTAGACCATTTCCCCAGGGCCCGGGGTGGGGGCGCTAACTGATTCACGCAAGGTGCTTATTAAGATATATATAAATATATTATAAAATGCCCCTTTACAGAGCCCCCCATATAAAATACCTCTTCTTTGAGGCCACAGTAGATGCCCCCAACAATGTGCCAGTGAAAAGTGCCCCCATAGATGCCCCCAATAATGTACTATTAAGAAGTGCCCCCATAGATGCCCCCACAGTGCCCTCAATAATGTACCAATAAGAAGTGCCCCCATAGATGCCCCCCAACAATATACCAATAAGAAGGGCCCCCATAGATGCCCCACAGTGTCCCCCAATAATGTACCAGTTAGAAGTGCCCCCATAGATGCCCCAATAATATATCAATAAGAAGGACCTCCATAGATGCCCCCAATAATATGCCAATAAGAAGTGCCCCCATAGATGCCCCCAATAATATATCAATAAGAAGTGCCCCCATAGATGCCCCCAATAATATATCAATAAGAAGGACCCCCATAGATGCCCCAATAATATGCAAATAAGAAGTGCCCCCATAGATGCCCCAATAATATGCAAATAAGAAGTGCCCCCATAGATGCCCCCAATAATATGCCAATAAGAAGTGCCCCCATAGATGCCCCCAATAATATTCCAATAAGAAGGGCCCCATATATCCCCTCCAAAAATATGGTAATAAAATGTGTGCTCCATAAATACCCCCTCAATAATATAAGAAGTGCCCCCACAGTGCCAGTAAGAAGTTCAGTGTTGTCCAATTAAAAAAAAAAAACAAACACTTATACTTACATCCATGGTGCTGGTAGCGATGCGATGCAGGCTTCCTCCGGCCTGTGTCCTGCTCTGTACAGCTCAGGTGGCGCGATGACGTCATCGCGCTGCCTGAGCTGGCCTCTGATAGGCTGCAGGCCTATCAGAGGAACGGGCAGGGGAGACGCCTCTCCCTCCCCTGCCCCGCAGTACAGACATCTGTATCGCCGTCCTGAGGACGGCGATACAGATGACTATGGAGATGAGCGCTTCTACAATGGAAGTGCTCATCTCCTTGTCCCCAGCCACCACGGCCGCGGCCCAGGACTGGTCCCTGAATCGATGTCTGCCGGGCCGGTGGTTGGGGACCCCTGCCTTAAAAGACTGTTACTAGGGCTCATCTGAGAATACAGGAAGACAGAGGGGCGGTCCTTCACACTGCAGGCCTGCATTAGACTTCAGAGTGAGGAGGCGTGTCTCTCAGTAATCCAATCTGATTGGCTGGCAGGAAGCTGCTGGTTACAGCAAGTGTGTATGTGAAGTGAGGGAAGGCAGTTTTGGCCTCAAAGAACTGGCAGAGGAGCCATCTTGAGAAGGTCCTCATATTGTAGAGGTTAAAACAGCTGTAACTAAGGGAAAAACTCAGGGAAAACAGTGGTATGTGAAGAAACTAAAGATTGCTTTATGCATAATGCTCCACCAGCAGTAACATATGCTAAAATTGTTGGGGGTTTTTTGTTGTTTTTTTATGAAAACATGACGGTTACAGTTTAATTCTATCTGTGGCTTTCAGAAATCTAGAAATTAGGGTAATTTTTGACAGATGTACATAAAAAAAATGTACTTAATATATCCACCTGAACTCTTAAGGTATCAGGGTTTAGATTCAAATCTAATCCTTTCTGTAGAAATTCTAAGGTATCTGGAACAGAAGGACTATCACAGCGTCCACTATTCACAGAACACCATAAAATAAATCTATCCAAATCTTCTGATAGATCTTATTTGTTGACTGTTTACGGCTAAGAACCGGGGTATTAATTACTACCTTATCTGAAAGCCCTTTCCCTTTCAAGATTGCCCATAAAGCATCCAGGCTGTCAGTCTTAAGGTTTTTATGTCTGGGTGAAAGACCGGACCTTGGCTGAGAAGATTCGGAAGTAAAGGGGACTCCAGGTAATCCCCCAAGCACATCTCTGCTAGAAGGGAAAACCAGATCTTCCTTGGCCAGAAAGGAACTAACAGGCTCATCCTGGATCTTTCCATCTGGATCTTCCGAAGGACCCTTGGTAGCAGAGGAATAGGAGGGAAAGCAAACCCTAGATTCTGGTTCCATTTTACTGAGAAGGCATCCACCGCTAATGGACCCTCTTTGGGAATTAGAGAGTAAAAGCTTTTAGTTTTTCTGTTTCACCTGGACGGAAACAAATCCACCTGTGGAAGTCACGTCTGGACTATCACAGAAAACTCTTCCTGAGCAAGCTCCCATTCTCCTGGTATTACTTCTGTCCTGCTCAAGTAGTCTGCCCAAAGATTCAGCCTGCCGTTCAGGTGAATTGCTTGTAAGGAGCGCAGATTCCTCTCCACCCAATGACAAATTTTGTCTGCAGTTTGACAGACTGGACGACTTCCACAAACCACCCCACGATGTTGACTGAAAGCTACTCCCTCAGATTTGAGGATTCTAGGGACATCTTTTGATCCCAAACCTCCTGAAAGGACAACTGTGCTACATGCGCCCCCCAACCCCAGGAACTGGCATCGGTGGCCAGGGTCGGACAAGGTTCTAAAATCCATTCCAAGGTGTTTCCTGACTAACCACCGTTTGAACGATGTCTTTATTACATACGGTAACACTATGCTGTGGTCCAGATGTTGCATGAATCTGTTCCACTGGCTTAGAATTAGATGTTGGAGCGGTCTTGAATGGGATTGGGCCCACGCAACAGCGGAATACACAGTGTCAAATGTCCTAATAGGTTCATTGCCAATCTGATGGTTACTTTTCTCTTGGTAAATCTGGTCCTAATAAGAGAGTTCAGATTTTGAATTTTCTCTGGAGGAAGAAAAGTTTTTTTGTAACCGAGAGTCCTGAAACCTCCCCAGGAACTTTATCTTGGAAGAGGGAACTAGATTTGATTTCTCGTAGTTCACTATCCAACCCATATTCTGTAAAGTTTAACACTAAAAGGACCTGGTCGTAGAGTGGAACGGGGTGAGATTGGATAATTAGAAGGTCATCCAGATATAGGACCAGCTTGACACCTTCCAATCTCAGATACGCAGACGCCTCCGCCATAATTTTTGTAAATAGACAGGGTGCTGAGGAGATCCCGAATGGTAGACACACAAATAGATAGTGACAAATCTTCTGTCCCACCTTGATAGTGAAGGTACTTCCAATAACTTTAATGTATGGGTATGTGAAAGTGCGCATTCTTCAAATCTATCGTGACCATCTCCAAGTTTCTTCTTATCAGAGAGATCGTGGTCGATGGTTGGAGGTCGATGGTTAGGAGGAGCCAAAAGCGAGGGTCTACTAGGAAGCGCATCACCAGAAGTGATACAAGCCACAGGTTCCCGCGTCCCATTTTGCAAACCGATGGCCAGGTCTCCACTTACCCAAGCCGGCACAGTCGACAATGTGTCCGAGGACTTACTTATGGCAAGTATCGCCGACATAGCAGGTACCGACAAGGAAAGGCAGAGAGCTGGTACCTATGCCAGACCACCTGCTGTAGATCCAAATAATCCAGGCCTCTCTGCATGTTTTTCCTGTCCCTGGCAAGGAGGGGTCATCTCAGGGGTATCGTCGTGGAAATGACTAGGGAAAAACTTTTGTTTTTTAGTAAATATCCCCAAAGACACCAAAATGAGATGTTTCAGCTACTCCTGGACAGTAATAATCGCTTTAGATGAAGCTTCTGATATATAAATTCTTCAGAAAACGTCTCCATCTGAATTTAGTAAAACACATCGTCCATTACAAGAACTGTGCCGCCTGTACAGTAATAGGTCTGCGCAGTGGTAACCTCTCCCGGCCTCCTCACACGGTAGAAGGTACCCGTGTCTACCTGCACTGATATCATGAACAATATAATGTCTATGGGGCCCCAGACAGTTGTCAGATATTAACCTACAATCTAATGTCTACGAGCCCTTGGCAGTTGTCTGACATCCACCTACAATCTAATGTCTACAGGCTCCGGACAGTCCTCTGATATCCACCTACAACCTAATGTCTACAGGCTCCGGACAGTCCTCTGATATCCACCTACAATCTAATGTCTATGGGACCCCGGACAGTCCTCTGATATCCACCTACAACCTAATGTCTACGGGCCCCGGACAGTCCTCTGACATCCACCTACAATCTAATGTCTACAGGCTCTGGACAGTCCTCTGATATCCACCTACAACCTAATGTCTACAGGCTCCGGACAGTCCTCTGATATCCACCTACAATCTAATGTCTATGGGACCCCGGACAGTCCTCTGATATCCCCAATCTATTAAGCTCCGACCCTACCAATCTCATGTCTACAGGCTCCGGACAGTCCTCTGATATCCACCTACAATCTCATGTCTACAGGCTCCGGACAGTCCTCTGATATCCACCTACAATCTCATGTCTACAGGCTCCGGACAGTCCTCTGATATCCACCTACAATATAATTTCTATAGAGCCCCGGATAGTCCTCTGATATCCACCTACAACCTAATGTCTATGGGCCCCGGACAGTCCTCTGATATCCACCTACAATCTAATGTCTATGGGGCCCCAGACAGTCCTCTGACATCCACCTACAATATAATTTCTATAGGGCCCCGGGCAGTCCTCTGACATCCACATACAATATAATATCTATGGGGCCCCAGGCAGTGCTGTGACACAAATCATAAATATGAGGAGGGCCCCTCGAGCCATACTTGGGGGTAACTGATGTCCACAGGAGGAGATTGGGTGTGGTTTCTTCTGTGTCATTTCAGAATGGACCCCAGGATCTGCTCAGGGTGACAGCGGGAGGGGACACCGGGGCGCAGTGAGGTATAAAAGCGGCTGCAGGACCCTTCTCAGGTGAGTACAGTCCATATAGGACCAGACTCTGCAGGAACTAGTCGCTGACTATGGGGGGCGCCATCAATAATGACTCTTTAGCTTTAATGTCGTTTCTGTATATACATTACATATTAGCGCCTCCATACAGACGTCCCGCTCCAGAACAGCGCGGAGTAGAACGTGTCTCCGGGGGTCTTCATGCTGAGGTGTGAATATCCCCCTATACAGTGTAAAACATGGCTCACAAGGAGCAGATCTGTAGTGTCTCACTGCTTGTTCAACGCCTGCGCAGTGGGAGGCTAATAGCACCCGCCTGGCATGTATTGGCGCACTGGCACTTCTCTTTACATGGTGCCGGCTTTCTGTTTTGAATCCTATTAGAGATTGCTGGGAGGTTTAGTTCTACAACTGGGACTTGGTCAGACAGAGTCCTTGATGAGGGTTATAGTCCAGCGGCTCTCCTCACGTTACAGCGCATGCGCCTGTTCTGCTGGTCAGTAATCAGTAAGCTCTCTGGATGGAAGGATTGTGTCGTATTTGGTGGTGATATAGACAATGTATAAGATGCTGGATGCCTTTTGGGGACCTGACCTCTTACTCCATAGCTGGTAGTTAGTTTTCTTGGTCTGATCAGTGTGAACAGGCTCCTCCTGGGGAATTCACTAAACATCATTAAACAGAATGAAAATGTGAAGAAAGACGAAAACATACGAAAGAAAATATGGGAGACTGGAGAAGTGACAGGAGCACCCGAGACATGGGACCGGCCACCTCCTACAGGGACCCAAACCATCCTATTTCACCAGTCGTCCTCTCAGAAGATCCTGGATCTGATTCTCCATATTTTGGCCGTGGGGTTTACCCCCTCATCAATACCTTTTAAGCAATTTAAGGCCCAGAAAACTGAGGCCCTTTGGTTAGAATCAGAGGCGTAGCTACCGGGAGGCAGAAGGGGCGACGGCTCCGGGCCCAGTGACTCAGGGGGGGCCCAGCAAGGATGACTATCAGGCGAATACAAGTGAGCGCTTCCATTATAGAAGCACTCACTTGTATTTAGGGACCCCATCAGACCTCAGATCAGCCCACCCAGCCACATAAGATTAAAATACAAAACCTTTCTTACCTGTCCCGCGCTGCGGCTGCCCTCCGGTCCGGCGCTCCACTGTCTTCCCTGGCCGGCTCGCACTATGACCTGACGCTGCCTGAGGTCTGATGGGGCACAATACGCTGATCTGAGGTCTGATGGGGCACAATACGCTGATCTGAGGTCTGATGGGGGCACAATACGCTGATCTGAGGTCTGATGGGGGGCACAATACGGTGATCTGAGGTCTGATGGGGGCACAATATGCTGATCTGAGGTCTGATGGGGGCACAGTAGGCTGATCTGAGGTCTGATGGGGGAACAAGACGCTGACCTGAGGTCTGATGGGGCACAATACGCTGATCTGAGGTCTGATGGGGGCACATTCAGCTGATCTGAGGTCTAAAGGGGGCACGATACGCTGATCTGAGGTCTGATGGGGGCACAGTAGGCTGATGTGAGGTCTGATGGGGGCACAATATGCTGATCTGAGGTCTGATGGGGCACAATACACTGATCTGAGGTCTGATGGGGGCACAATACGCTGATCTGAGGTCTGATGGGGCACAATGGGCTGATCTGAGGTCTAAAGGGGGCACAATACGCTGATCTGAGGACTGATGGGGCACATTAAGGCGATATGAGGTCTGATGGGGGCACAATACGCTGATCTGAGGTCTGATGGGGGCACATTAAGCCGATCTGAGGTCTGATGGGGGCACATTAAGCTGATCTGAGGTCTGATGGGGGCACAATACGCAGATCTGAGATCTGATGGGGGCACATTAAGCTGATCTGAGGTCTGATGGGGGCAGGGGACTGTTAGTTTAGTGATGTAAAAACTGGGGACAGGTTTCCTTTAACATAGGAGTCCCCTTGTTTTTTACTCCTATTACTCCTATATTTTACTGCATTATGTGGTAGAGTATTTAGAGTACGGTATGTAGAATGTCTATTGTACTGTACTTAACAGCATAGATGATCTAGCAGTTTATATAGTCATCTTGCTAATACAATATTATAACCACAACTAGTAGTATGTGCCTGTGACGTTGGAAACGTGCGTTTGGGATGCCAATAAGTGGGGGGCCCACTCAAGTATGTTTCGCCCCCCCCCCCGTGCTGAACCTCTAGCTACGCCTCTGGTTAGAATCATGGACTTTTTTGTTTCATGGACTTTGTTCACATGTTCATTCTGTTTAATGATGTTCAGTGAAATCCCGAGGAGGAGCCTGTTCACACTGATCAGACCAAGAAAATTAAAGGGGTTGTCTGGGTTCAGAGCTGAATCCAGACATATCCCTGTTTCCACCCCGACAGCCCCTCTGACCCCCATTTCATGCTCCGATGCTCTTGCTTGCTCTGTACTCAATCGCACATGGCAAGGGCTTTTTTTTGGAGATTCACGGAAAAAAACAATGCACTAAAACAATAGATGCAAACAACATATGGACTAAGCCCTCACTCTAAAATCTGAGACCACCGCGGCGCTGGGTAGATGGGCACAGATGTATTTTGATCAAAATGTATTGGCTAAGAGTCTCATATTTTATCAATAGAGTGAGGGCTTAGTCCATATGTTGTTTGCATCTATTGTTTTAGTGCATTGTTTTTTTTCCCGTGAATTTATAAATGTAGTCTTGTACATCCGCACATTTTTCTATCATATTGTGCAGGATGTCTGTTTTCCGCAAATGACTTTTTTTTGGAGATCCTGTGACGTACCGGGCTCTCCATGGATAAAACTAGGCGGAGGCTTCTGCCCAGCAGTGTTCCTTGTGACGTCACCAGCACTAATGGGCGGGCTTTAGCACTGCCCTAGCGTGTAAAACGGCTAAGGCAGCGGTAACGCTCACCCATCAGAGCCGGTGATGTCACCAAAAACACTGCTGGGCGGGGGCTTCCACCTAGCAGTGTACCACAGTAAGGGCTTGTTCACATCAACGTTAGGGATTCTGTTCTGTCTTTCCATTATAACATCGTTATAACAGAAAGAAACAGAATCCTTAAGAAGCCTTCAGAGGCATTCCGTTTTGATCAGTCATAATAGAAGTATATAGGCAAGAACAACGGATCCGTCTGGTTTCTGTTATGCTGGATGGAAAAAAAAGTTTGGTTATTCTCACCGTGGACTCGGCTTGACCACATCCCGCTTGTAGAACTAAACCTCCCAGCAAGGTCTAATAGGATGCAAAGCAGAAAACTGGTACCATGTTAACAGAAATATCAGCATGCCGGTACACGTCAGATGGAGAGCCAGTGGTCTTCTGCTGCGCAGGCGCTGAACAGGCAGTGAGACGCTACAGATCTGCTTCTTGTCATCTAGCGATTGACTTACCTGAGTGCCATATTTTACACTGTCTACAAGGAGTATATTCACATCTCAGCACGCCCTCATTATACCCTGCATGCCCAATAATCAATGTGCTTTCTGACAGGAGAATACAATCTATTGCTCCCTGTTATCAGCCATTTCAGAGGAGAGGATGACTGTAGGACAGGAGAATACAATCTATTAATCCCTGTTATCAGACATTTCAGGGGAGAGGATGACTGTAGGACAGGAGAATACAATCTATTGCTCCCTGTTATCAGCCATTTCAGAGGAGAGGATGACTGTAGGACAGGAGAATACAATCTATTAATCTCTGTTATCAGACATTTCAGGGAAGAGGATGACTGTAGGACAGGAGAATACAATCTATTGCTCCCTGTTATCAGTCATTTCAGGGGAGAGGATGACTGTAGGACAGGAGAATACATCAGTCTAGGACAGGAATCCAATTATTGCCCTGCTATCAGCCATTTCAGGAGAGAGGATGACTGTAGGACAGGAGAATAGCAATCTATTGCTCCCTGTTATCAGACATTTCAGAGGAGAGGATCGACTGTCGGACGAGGAGAATACAATCTATTGCTCCCTGTTATCAGCCATTCAGGGCGAGATGGTATGACATGTTAGGACAGGAGAATACAATCTATTGCTCCCCTGCTATCAGCCATTTCGAGGAGAGAGGATGACTGTAGGACAGGGAGATACAATCTATTGCTCCCTGTTATCAGCCATTTCCAGCGAGAGAGTGAATGACTGTA
This sequence comes from Rhinella marina, assembly GCA_900303285.1. NCBI lineage: Eukaryota > Metazoa > Chordata > Amphibia > Anura > Bufonidae > Rhinella > Rhinella marina. Next base: position 29,298 of record ONZH01008303.1, read on the forward strand.
GGACAGGAGAATACCAATCTTATTGCTCCCTGGCTATCAGCCACTTGTCAGGGGTGAGGATGACTGTAGGACAGGAGAATACAATCTATTGCTCCCTGTTATCAGCATTTCAGGAGAGAGGATGAACTGTAGGGACAGGAGAATACAATCTATTGCTCCCTGTTATCATCCATTTCAGGGGAGAGGATGACTGTAGGACAGGGAGAATAACAATCTATTCTCCTGTTATCAGCCATTTCAGGGAGAGGATGACTGTAGGACAGGAGAATACAATCTATTTCTCCCTGTTATCAGTCATTTCAGGGGAGAGGATGACTGTAGGGCAGGAGAATACAATCTATTACTCCCTGTTATCAGACATTTCAGGGAGAGGATGACTGTAGGACAGGAGTATACAATCTATTACTCCCTGTTATCAGACATTTCAGGAGAAAGGATGACTGTAGGACAGTAGAATACAATCTATTACTCCCTGTTATCAGCCATTTCAGGGGAGAGGATGACTGTAGGACAGGAGAATACAGTATATTGCTCCCTGTTATCAGACATTTCAGGGGAGAGGATGACTGTAGGACAGGAGAATACAATCTATTGCTCCCTGTTATCAGCCATTTCAGGTTAGAGGATGACTGTAGGACAGGAGAATACAATCTATTGCTCCCTGTTATCAGACATTTCAGACATTGCTCCCAGTTATCAGACATTTCAGGGGAGAGGATGACTGTAGGACAGGAGAATACAATCTATTGCTCCCTGTTATCAGCCATTTCAGGGGAGAGGATGACTGTAGGACAGGAGAATACAATCTATTGCTCCCTGTTATCAGACATTTCAGGGGAGAGGATGACTGTAGGACAGGAGAATACAGTATATTGCTCCCTGTTATCAGCCATTTCAGGGGAGAGGATGACTGTAGGACAGGAGAATACAATCTATTGCTTCCTGTTATCAGCCATTTCAGGGGAGAGGATGACTGTAGTACAGGAGAATACAATCTATTGCTCCCTGTTATCAGACATTTCAGGGGAGAGGATGACTGTAGGACAGGAGAATACAATCTATTGCTCCCTGTTATCAGACATTTCAGGGGAGAGGATGACTGTAGGACAGGAGAATACAATCTATTGCTCCCTGTTATCAGACATTTCAGGGGAGAGGATGACTGTAGTATCTATTGCTCCCTGATATAACTGATATTAGCTATTTTAGATTGGTGGGGATCTGTACAGGTGATCAGAATCTATTCAAAGATTATAACTTTTAGACCCCGGACACATTATAGGATTTAAACCTCTTTGTTACTATAAGAATTTGTCATAATTACCTGCATAGTAAGTGACCGCACAGTCTCTCCTTATTTTAACATTTATTACATTCTGTGACTATTATTGAGTAGTAACATTCTCCTCCATCTTTGTGTTACTCTTCTTCCTCCAGAATGAATCTCCTGTCGTCTCTGGTTCTGTTCGGATCTCTGGCTCTGACTCTGGGGTGCACTGGTCCTGATCCAGGAGGTGAGATAATAACTACGACAGAGCTATAATATGTCTGGTCTGGATTATAACATGGGCAGAGAGATTAGATGTCCTGGAGCCATAATCTACGTGGGGTCTCCAGCACCCTGCACACAACAAGACCTGATCACGGTGTCGGCAGTGGTATTATACAGCAACTATTTGGGGTCATTATTTGGACACTGTGCACAGGCTTCAGGCCACAGACACTCCTTCTCTCTGTAGTCTTGGTTTTATCAGTATGGTGGCTCCTATGAATCCTAGGTTGGTACCAACTGGCAGGAATAGCAGCAGTTCAAGGCAGATGGTAGCCCCAGGTATCTGGCAGAAACTGCTGTAACCCAGCCTTCCCTCCAGGGTGAATCTCTGAATCTGGAAATTGCTTCAGTGTTCACGACAGGACTATTTGTGAGTGATGTCGTCTATGAACCTTCTTCCAGTACTTTGACCCCAGTCCAACCGACCCTTTTAGCTCATTCACCCTTCACCCCAAATATAGTGGGGAAAAAATTATTTAGTCAGCCACCAATTGTACAAGTTCTCCCACTTATAAAGATGAGGTCGGCCTGTAATTGACATCATAGGTAGACCTCAACTATGAGAGACACTATGAGAAATCCAGAAAATCACATTGTCTGATTTTTACAGAATTTATTTGCAAATTATGGTGGAAAATAAGTATTTGGTCAATAAGAAAAGTTCCTCTCAATACTTTGTTATATCTCCTTTGTTGGCAATGACAGAGGTCAGACGTTTTCTGTCTTCACAAGGTTGGCACACACTGTTGCTGGTATGTTGGCCCATTCCTCCATGCAGATCTCCTCTAGAGCACTGATGTTTTGGGGCAACACGGACTTTCAACTCCCTCCAAAGGTTTTCTATGGGGTTGAGATCTGGAGACTGGCTAGGCCACTCCAGGACCTTGAAATGCTTCTTACGAAGCCACTCCTTTGTTGCCCTGGTGGTGTACTTGGGATCATTGTCATGGTGAAAGACCCAGCCATGTTTAATCTTCAATGCCCTTGCTGATGGAAGGAGGTTTGTACTCAAAATCTCACGATACATGGCCCCATTCATTCTTTCATGTACACGGATCAGTCGTCCTGGTCCCTTTGCAGAGAAACAGCCCCAAAGCATGATGTTACGACCCCCATGCTTCACAGTAGGTATGGTGTTCTTTGGATGCAACTCAGCATTCACTCTCCTCCAAACACGACGAGTTGTGTTTCTACCAAACAGTTCTACTTTGGTTTCATCTGACCATATGACATTCTCCCAATACTATTCTGGAACATCCAAATGCTCTCTAGCAAACTTCAGACATGCCCGGATATGTACTGGCTTAAGCAGGGGGACACATCTGGCACTGCAGGACCCGAGTCCCTGGCGGTGTAGTGTGTTACTGACGGTAGCCTTTGTTACGTTGGTCCCAGCTTTCTGTAGGTCATTCACTAGGTCCCCCGTGTGGTTCTTGTGATCATTTTAACCCCACGGGGTGAGATCTTGCGTGGAGCCCTTGATGGAGGGAGATTATCAGTGGTCTTGTATGTCTTCCATTTTCTAATTATTGCTCCCACAGTTGATTTCTTCACACCAAGCTGCTTGCCTATTGCAGATTCAGTCTTCCCAGCCTGGTGCAGGTCTACAATGTTGTTTCTGGTGTCCTTCGACAGCTCTTTGGTCTTCACCATAGTGGAGTTTGGAGTGTGACTGTTTGAGGTTGTGGACAGGTGTCTCTTATACTGATATCAAACAGGTGCCATTACTACAGGTAATGAGTGGAGGACAGAGGAGCCTCTTACAGAAGAAGTTACAGGTCTGTGAGAGACAGAAATCTTCTTGTTTGTAGGTGACCAAATACTTATTTTCCACCATAATTTGCAAATAAATTCTTTAAAAATCAGACAATGTGATTTTCTGGATTTCTCATGTTGTCTCTCATAGTTGAGGTCTACCTATGATGTCAGTTACAGGCCGTCCTCATCTTTATAAGTGGGAGAACTTGTACAATTGGTGGCTGACTAAATACTTTTTTCCCACTGCATTGGTAAGTTGTTGGCTGTCCTGAGACACACATTGTGCTCCAATTATACAACAAGGTGGAGAAGTGGGTTTTGAAGACGGACTTGGTTAAGGGATATTTCCAAGTCTTTTGCCTTCAACAGAAGGTAGAGATAAGCACCTTCCCCCGTGATTTGCCCTCAACCATGGGTCAGACTAGTTTAAAGTTCTCTGGCTGGTAGTTGCAGGGTGGCGGGTATATCTGATGGGCAGGCTTTAGCACTAGCCTAGCCATTTCACATTACATTATTAGTGCCGGTGACGTCATGGGGTCCATTGCTAGGTGTTAGCCTTCGCCCTGCTTTACCCATGGAGGGTATGGTATGTCGCGGGATCTCCAGAAGCAGGGCAAAGGAGAGTATCGGAGCAAGAAATGCCTGGGTGAAAATGGGGATATGTTTGGGTGCAGCTCTGAACCCGGAAAACCCCTTTAACTACCAACAGGTCCTTTAGATCTTTCATCGTACCTTCCACGTATTCTATGTGAGCGTCCTTTTTCTTGTCTTTTTCACTCTGTACCTGCTGGGTGGCAGGAACCATCCTAACTTGAATATCTGCATTTGTAAAAGACTCGTTGTGAGGCTACTTTACAAAAGGTTGTCCAACGCTCCTGACAGAATCCTAACGACAGGGTGTATCCATAACATTTTAGTAAATAGTTTAGGCAGGATCCTACGAGTCCCCTAGAATGTGCTGGACAATGATGTTCCTTCTGTTGCAATATTCCTTGTCTCCGACTACCCTAACACCACGTAGGAGAGGCTCTTTCCCGTGGCCTATGTCACCATACACATTGACATATCTTGAAGCCTGAAACACGTCAGCTAACTTCTGATCAGAGCCATCCCCGGATGTAGCCCCTCTGACCCCAACACATTTCTGCATCCATATTCCCTTTCCTTTTGGCCCTTACTGGGTTTCGTAGGGTATATACCTTCTGTGTTGAAAAGTTCCACACAGAACATCTATACGTCAGAAATAAAAGTAAAAGATAAACACTCCAAATGACTCCAGGATACCTCCACAATGTCACAAAATATATACCCCCCACAGATTCAATAAACCCCTTTGTTTCCCCCAATAGTGTTACTGTCCCTCTCCATGCCTTCCAAAATAATAAAACCTCACATAAGCCGTTCCCACGATGAACAGAGCAGCCGCCCCTGTGTCACAGCGCTGACATACTGCACATTTGGTAGGCTCAAGGCCTAGAGAGTACTGATGTCGATAAGAGGGTAGTGGTACATCAGGGAGGTGATGAATGCCTCCTCCACCATAGTGTTTAACAGTACCCAGAGGATGCGAGCACTGCTGGGAGTATCACTGCTGCCACAAGCCTGGTGCCGGTAAATCCAGTATATCATTAGGACAACAAAGGATGTCAGGACATATGACTGAAAGCTCCTCTATTCTTCTTTCCTCAGCCATAAATATAGCAGTAAATGGAGAAGCCTCCCAGGATTCCAACTGGTCAGATGTATCATTCGCTGCAAAGGCCATAGATGGGATTATTATATCAGATTACTTTGCATGGTCCTGTACTCACACCAATGCAGCAACCCGTCCCTGGTGGAAGCTGGACCTGAAACAGACCTACAAGATATCACATGTCATCATAACAAACCGGGGGGACTGCTGTCAGGAGCGGCTGCTGGGCGTGGAGATCAGAATCGGGAACAACCCCGACAACAACAACCCGGTGTAAGTTCTTATAAGACAAATATACTCACTTGGAAATCACGGAGAACAAGCAACCAGAATGTCCCATCTTGTGTCTCTCCATATGTCATTTCTTATGGTTCTCCATAATGTCCTGTCTTCTGTGTCTTGACAATATGGCCTCTCGGTTTTCTTCAGAAGGTTTCCTCTCATGTATCTCTGCAATGTCTTATCATGTGTTTGTCTTTGATCTCTTGTCCTCTGTTTCTTCACAATGTCCCATCTTGCTTTTCTCTACAATGCTGGTTCTCCCTTCCAGGTGTGCCACCGTCACCAATGTTGATTCTGACACCTTGCCATTCTGCTGTAATGGGATGAAAGGTCAGTTCGTCAGTGTGGTCATCGCAGATCGTATCGAGGCCCTGTCCCTGTGTGAGGTTGAAGTTTATGGAAAACTAGTCATTGATGAACCTAAAGAATGTGACTTGTAGCTGCGGAGTTTCAGATCTCCAAAAAATCTTTTCTGCGTCTCCGGCTCTGTATTCTGTAGACAGTTTTCCACTGTGTGAGCAGTTACTCGAGGTTTGAAGGTGCATGTCCTCCACTGATATCTCCGCATATTGTAAAAACTCCAAAATAAATACCTGCTCTATAATTCACACCCATGTCTGAGTCTTTGGAATCATCAATCACAGAAAAGAAAGAAGAAGATCTAGAGAATCAGCACCACTGCCCGCACACATAATACATGCAGGAATCTGACCGTACACCAACCAGCCAAATATTTTGTATCTCCCCCATTCTGGTTCATGGTGGTAACAAATAGCTTGTTTAATCCCATCCAGACATTCACAGTATATGTACGGTGCAACAAAAAGCTGGTCACCATGCCTAATCACATGGTGATGGGCTAAGATGGCTGCTGCCTCAACTAATGGTCCAGGGAGATTGCACCACCCCCTGCAGCCCCATTCACTGCCAGTGAGGGGACTACAGGTGGGCTCTGATGGGGGTGACTGGTCCTGAAATGGAAAGCACCAATCACCGCTGACATTAGATAATGGACGCCATTATTTGATGTCCCGTGTAAGCACTGCCATTAGCTGGTATGCTGTACCATTCAATCACAGCACTGAAGGGGCCTAGAGAATAGGAAGAACCTCTCCACACGCCACCATTCCAGCTGCTGACTGCCTGCTGGGAAGTTCTGTGCCCCTCTGTGCTGTTCATTGGCTGGCTGGGACTTGTGGTGCACCACCACCTGCCATCTACTCTGTTACAGTGAAGAAAAACTATATCTGAACCGGCTGTATTGTTCAAAAAGCCTATTCATCTTCAGCAGTCCCCGATCCCTGCTCCCTAAGTCCCAATCGCTGTCCCTCCCCACCCGTCTGCTTATGGTGGACGGCAAACATCTGTCAATGCTTTTATGTCACTATAATTCTCCAGCAAAGACCAAGAGCTGATCAGTGTGTTCCTCACCAACCTGCAGCTGTCCAAAGATTCTGAAGTTTTGGCCCTGAGAAAGTCCTCACACCTTCTGACATTCTGTCCTCTTGCTCCTTGTGCTATCAGTTCCCCCATCATTCTGCCCTTAGTCCCCAGAATGAGAAAGTGAGAAATCTTCACTGATTTACTGAGAAAATCTCACATGGACATAAGTATTCACTCCCTTTGCTCGGGACGTAAGTCTTCAGCCCTTTGCTCGGGACAGAAGTCTTCATCCCCTTTACTCAGGACATAAGTCTTCATCCCCTTTACTCAGGACATAAGTCTTCATCCCCTTTACTCAGGACATAAGTCTTCAGCCCCTTTACTCAGGACATAAGTCTTCATCCCTTTCTCAGGACTAGTCTCATCCCTTCAGGACATAAGTCTTCATCCCCTTACTCAGGACATAAGTCTTCATCCCCTTTACTCAGGACATAAGTCTTCATCCCCTTTACTCAGGACATAAGTCTTCATCCCCTTTACTCAGGACATAAGTCTTCATCCCCTTTACTCAGGACATAAGTCTTCATCCCCTTTACTCAGGACATAAGTCTTCATCCCCTTTACTCAGGACATAAGTCTTCATCCCCTTTACTCAGGACATAAGTCTTCATCCCCTTTACTCAGGACATAAGTCTTCATCCCCTTACTCAGACATAAGTCTTCATCCCCTTTACTCAGGACATAGTCTTCAGCCCTTTACTCAGGACATAAGTCTTCAGCCCCTTTACTCAGAACATAGTCTTCATCCCTTTACTCGGGACATAAGTCTTTCAGCTCCCTTTACCTCGGGACATAAGTCTTCAGCCCCTTTACTCGGACATAAGTCTTCGGCCCCTTTACTCGGGACATAAAGTCTTCATGCCCTTTACTCGGACATAAGTCTTCGGCCCCTTTACTCGGGACATAAGTCTTCGGCCCTTTGCTCGGGACATAAGTCTTCAGCCCCTTTACTCGGGACAATAAGTCTTCAGCCCCTTTACTGCGGGACATAAGTCTTACAGGCCCTTTACTCGGGACATACAGTCCTTCAGCCCCTTTACTCGGACAATAAGTCTTCAGCCCTTTACTCAGACATAAGTCTCAGCCTTACTCGGACATAAGTCTTCGGCCCCTTTACTCGGACATAAGTCTTCGGCCCCTTTACTCGGGGACATAAGTCTTCAGCCCTTTACTCGGACATAAGTCTTCAGCCCCCTTTACTCAGGACATAAGTCTTCGGCCCTTTACTCAGAACATAAGTCTTCATCCCCTTTACTCGGGACATAATCTTCAGGCCCCTTTACTCGGGAATAAGTCTTCAGCCCCTTTACTCGGGACATAAGTCTTCAGCCCCTTTACTCGGGACATAAGTTTCAGCCCTTTACTCGGGACATAAGTCTTCAGCCCTTACTCGGGACATAGTCTTCATCCCCTTTGCTCGGAATAAGTCTTCAGCCCCTTTGCTCGGGACATAAGTCTTCAGTCCTTTACTCAGGACATAAGTCTTCATCCCCTTTCCTTAGGACATAAGTCTTCAGCCCCTTTCTCGGGACATAAGTCTTCAGCCCCTTTACTCGGGACATAAGTCTTCATTCCACATTTACTTTAGGACATAAGTCTTCAGCCCCTTTCCTTAGGAATAAGTCTTCACACCCCTTTCTCAGGACATAAGTCTTCAGCCCTTTACTCAGGACATAAGTCTTCATCCCTTTTTAGGACATAAGTCTTCAGCAGCCCCTTTACTCAGGACATAAGTCTTCAGCCCTTTACTCGGACATAAGTCTTTAGACTCTCCCCCTTTACTCAGGACATAAGTCTTCAGCCCCTTTACTCAGGACATAAGTCTTCAGCCCCTTTACTCAGGACATAAGTCTTCAGCCCCTTTACTCAGGACATAAGTCTTCAGCCCCTTTACTCAGGACATAAGTCTTCAGCCCCTTTACTCGGACATAAGTCTTCAGCCCTTTACCTCTCAGGACATAAGTCTTCAGGACCCCTTTACTCAGGACATAAGTCTTCATTCCCTTTAGTTACTCTTTACTCGGACATAAGTCTTCAGCCCTTTACTCAGGACATAAGTCTTCAGCCCCTTTACTCAGGACATAAGTCTAGGACATAAGTCAGCCCCTAAGGACTTCAGCTTTCAGCCTTTACTCTTAGGACTCATAAGGACATAAGTCTTCAGCCCCTTTACTCAGGACATAAGTCTTCAGGACATAAGTCTTCATAAGTCTTCATCCCCTTTCTCTTAACTAAGTCTCAGGACATAAGTCTTCATCCCTTTACTCAGGACATAAGTCTTCATCCCCTTTACTCAGGACATAAGTCTTCAGGACATAAGTCCCTTTACTCAGGACATAAGTCTTCAGCATAAGTCCCTTTACTTCTTCAGGACAAGTAAGTCTTCAGGACCTTCCCCTTTACTCAGGACATAAGTCTTCAGGCATAAGTCTTCTTTACCCCTTTACTCAGGACATAAGTCTTCACTCAAGTCTTCATCCCCTTTTTACTCAGGACATAAGTCTTCAGCCCCTTTACTCTTCAGGACATAAGTCTTCAGCCCCTTTACTCAGGACATAAGTCTTCAGCCCCTTTACTCAGGACATAAGTCTTCAGCCCTTTACTCAGGAAAAGTCTTCAGCCCTTTTACTTCAGGACATAAGTCTTCAGCCCCTTTACTCAGGACATAAGTAAGTCTTCAGCCCCTTTACTCAGGACATAAGTCTTCAGCCCCTTTCTTACTCAGGACATAAGTCTTCAGCCCCTTTACTCAGGACATAAGTCTTCAGCCCCCTTTACTCAGGACATAAGTCTTCAGCCCTTTACTCAGGACATAAGTCTTCAGCCCCTTTACTCAGGACATAAGTCTTCAGCCCTTCTCAGGACATAAGTCTTCAGCCCCTTTACTCAGGACATAAGTCTTCAGCCCTTTACTCAGGATAAGTCTTCAGCCCCTTTACTCAGGACATAAGTCTTCAGCCTCCCTTCTTAGGACATAAGTCTTCAGCCCTTTACTCAGTCTTCAGCCCTTTACTCCGGACATAAGTCTTCAGCCCCTTTACTCAGGACCCTTCAGCCCCTTTACTCAGGACATAAGTCTTCAGCCCCTTTAGGACTCTTCAGGCATAAGTTTCAGCCCCTTTAAGTCTTCAGCCTTTACTCAGGACATAAGTCTTCAGCCCTTTACTCAGGACATAAGTCTTCAGCCCCTTACTACTCTTTCAGACAGACATATCTTCAGCCCCTTTACTCTTGACATGAGGAAGACTGACTTTGCCGGCGATACGCGTGTGGTTTACGACCTATTCACACAGGCATGCCACACTGATCCAGGACATCTTGCATTGCTTCACACATTGGGATAAGGTATTGTGTATTGTTTAAGGATATATACATTTTCGCTATGGTCACAGTTTTTGATACCTGGTTTTTGTATTTATATGTTTTTTTCATGCAGCCGGGATCTTTACTTCTTTGGTCTAACGTTGTAACCTCTGTGGTTCTGGCCTGTGTGCTGTGATACAATTCTTAACTTCTGTGTTGTGTTTGTCTAATAAAATTTGCTATATTTATTTTATATCTGGATGTCCATTTGTATTGGTTCACTTTTTGGCCCTTTGGCCAAGCTTTAAAGGGTTTCTGTCACCAGATCTGAGCATGTACTGAGCGTGTACTCTGACGTCATCGGCGCAGGCGCAGTGAGGTAGCCGGGAGCCCAGCGGCCAGCGCCGCTCACTGCGCCTGCGCCGATTTTATTCCACACGGCGCAGGCGCGGGATTTGAATCGCGCACAGGGCCGGCAGAGGATCGAACAAGCTGCCTGGCCCTGTCAATCAAGACAAGGTAGGCGTGACCGCAGGTGGGCAAACAGAGCTTACTAGGTGCAAGGTAACCGCCCCTTGCACCTAGTAAGCCTAATTAGCATAAAATAAAACATCATTTTTATCAAAAACGGGGGCACCACTAGAAAAATTAATACCAGATTGGGCATCAGGTGACATTTGCACATTGCAAATGTCATCCTGTTTAATATGCCCAGATCTGGTGACAGAAACCCTTTAATATTCACAGGTAGTTGCTTAGTCACGCCCCTCCAGAGTATAGCCAGTCAGTGGCACAGTGGGTCCACGCCCGCTTGCATAACAGCGTCACCCTGATTTTGGACGTAGTAGGGCAGATATGGAGTTCAGATCACAATTTTTTATTTTCCTACTGCCCAATACTTTTTGGGAGTTTCTACTAGGAGTGCATCAGGGTGGCTTCAAATGGGACATGGTGTCTAAAACCCTTCTGCGCCCTACCGTGTGCCCTTAGAGCAGTTTACGACCACATGTGGAGGGTTTCTGTAAACTGCAGAATCAGGGTAATAAATATGGAGTTTTCTTTGGCTGTTAACCCTTGATGTGTTACAGAAAAAATTTGATTAAAATGGAAAATCTGCCAAAAAAGTGAAATTTAGAAATTTCATCTCCATTTTCCTTTAATTTTTGTGGAATACCTAAAGGGTTAACAAAGTTTGTAAAATAAGTTTTGAGCAACTTAGGGGGTGTAGTTTCTACAATGGGGTCATTTATGGGGGGGGGGGTACTATATAAGCCTCACAAAGTCACTTTAGACCTGAACTGGTCCTTAAAAAGTGGGTTTTGGAAATTAAAAAAAAAAAATTAAAAATTGCTTCTAAAATTCTAAGCGTCTAAAATCCCATAAAAATCAAAATGACATTTACAAAATGATGCCAACATAAAGTAGACATGGGGAATGTTAAGGAATAAATATTTTATGAGGTATCGCTTTCTGTTTTAAAAGCAGATATATTGAAATTTTGAAAATTGCGAATTTTTCAACATTTTTGGTAAATTTTGGAAGAATTTTGGGGTACAAACTGACACCAACATAATCAAGGGCTGCAGAGGAGGCCTGACCCCCAGTCACAAGATATATGTTTCACATTGCTACATCATACAACCTCCTATATCTATTCCCCCAGCTGTGGCCCCTGCGCTCCCCCTCCCCACAGGCTGCGGCCCCTGCGCTCCCCCTCTCCTGCGGCCCCTGCGCTCCCCCTCGGCTGTGACCCCTGCGCTCCCCTCCCCTCGGCTGCCGCCCCTGCGCTCCCCCTCTCCCTCGGCTGCCGCCCCTGCGCTCCCCTCTCCCTCGGCTGCCGCCCCTGCGCTCCCCCTCTCCCTCGGCTGCCGCCCCTGCGCTCCCCCTCCCCTCGGCTGCGGCCCCTGCGCTCCCCTCGGCTGTGACCCCTGAGCTCCCCTTCTCCCTCGGCTGCCGCCCCTGCGCTCCTCCTCCCCTGGACTGTGTGGGACTTGGGGGCTCTGTCTGGATTCTCGCAGTCGTATTTGTATCCGAATTCTCTTCTTGTAAAGAGAAATGTCGCACTGAGCGCCGCCATCTGCCAGACCTCGGTGTACGCAGGAGGGAACCCGAAAGTGGTGGTGGACGGTGAGCGCAGAGGATCCTTCTCTGCAGGCTTCTGTACAAACACAGGATACGACAAGCTGGCTTGGTGGAGGGTGGACCTGAAGAGACCCCACAAGATCAGCAGGATCCGCCTCGCCAATCGCCAGGACTGCTGCATGGAGCCCAGATCCGAATTGGAAACTCCGACCACTACACCAGGAGTAAACTGTGAGTGCAGAGGTATGCAACATGGCTGAATAGCGCCGCCCTCTGGGGACTTTACGTACAGCGGTTACTACCACATACAGGAAGGCGGATGGTCATGTAGACTCTGCGTAACGGGATATTTTGGAGTTTTGTCTCTCTCAGGTGCGCCACAGTCCAGGACATCTCAGAAGAAAGCTACTGCTGCTACGGTATGGAAGGGCGCTACATCTCCATCGTCATCCCCGGCTGCACCGAATACCTGTCGCTGTGCGAGGTGGAGGTGTTTGGTGTCCCGCTTGTGGATGATGATCACTGATGGGAATAAAGTCAATGCTCCCGATGCCTCCATGTCCTGCTCCAGTATATGGCGGCATTATTTATGTCTGCAGCTGAGAATACCGCCCCTGCGCCGACACATTGTAACCCTTCAGCAGCGGTGAGCAACTCTTCCACTACATCTTCTTGGTGTTCACATTCACTGAATGCCAGCAGAGGGATGAGGGTGAAACAAAATCTGTTTGGTAAGTTTCAGGACATGTAGAGGACGCCGTCCCTTTAAGACCATTCCTAGCTGTTGGGGGAAGACTGGCGCTGGGTGACATGTTGGCATCCGCCGGCATCGCCCGGTCACATCTTGGCACCTGAGCCGAGGATTCAGCAGCGGGATTACTATCAGATTGGATGAGATGCGGATCATTAAGTCTCATTGCTCTGGGCCCCATTGTATATGCCTGGAGATAAGCTCGCCAGATTATCCGGGAGGCCGGCAACAGCTGCGGGATGTGTACCGGGGGAGCGGGCGGCATGTGCCAGAGGAGCAGGCGGCATGTGCCAGAGGAGCCGCCTTAAAACCCCCAAGTGTCACCTGCAGACTTATTTCTGCTCCGAAGCGTTTTGAGTCTCTTATTGCAGAAAAAAAGCAATCTGTTTGTTCTTGGCCCGAAATAAAAGGAATAAACATCTGCACGAAAAACATAAAAAGGCGGTGATGTCGGTGAAAGGCAGCTGCCGTCTGCTAACACAATGGTGGAACACACACCAAGGACATGTTCACACCTAGCAGATACGCAGCAACTCCACGCCTTTTTATGATTGCTGACGAAATGGCGTCTATATTCTGAGAAAAAAAAAAGCTGTAGCATAAACTGACCGGTGGAGGTACAACCTGCAGAGGAAAGTGACCGGTGGAGGTGAAACCTGCAGAGGAAAGTGACCGGTGGAGGTACAACCTGCAGAGGAAAGTGACCGGTGGAGGTGAAACCTGCAGAGGAAAGTGACCGGTGGAGGTACAACCTGCAGAGGAAAGTGACCGGCAGAAATAAAACCTGCAGAGGAAACTGACCGGCAGAAGTAAAACCTGCAGAGGAACCTGACCGGCGGAGGTGAAACCTGCAGAGGAAAGTGACCGGTGGAGGTACAACCTGCAGAGGAAAGTGACCGGTGGAGGTGAAACCTGCAGAGGAAAGTGACCGGTGGAGGTACAACCTGCAGAGGAAAGTGACCGGCAGAAATAAAACCTGCAGAGGAAACTGACCGGCAGAAGTAAAACCTGCAGAGGAAAACTGACCGGCGGAGGTGAAACCTGCAGAGGAAAGTGACCGGTGGAGGTACAATCTGCAGAGGAAAGTGACCGGCAGAAAATAAACCTGCAGAGGAACTGACCGCGGCAGAAGGTGAAAACCTGCAGAGGAAACTGACCGGCGGAGGTGAAACCTGCAGAGCGAAACTGACCGGCAGAGGTGAAACCTGCAGCGGAAACTGACTGGCAGAGGAAAGTGACCGGTGGAGGTACAACCTGCAGAGGAAAGTGACCGAGAAATAAAACCTGCAGAGGAGACTGACCGGCAGAAATAAAACCTGCAGAGGAAACTGACAGGCAGAAGTAAAACTGCAGAGGAACCTGACCGGCGGAGGTGAAAAACCTGCAGAGGAAACTGTGAGACGGACGGAGGGTACAACCTGCAGAGGAAAGTGACCGGTGGAGGTACAACCTGCAGAGGAAAGTGACCGGTGGAGGTACACCTGCAGAGGAAAGTGACGCGGTGGAGGTAAACTGCAGGAAAGTGACTGGAGGTACAACGCAGGGAAAGTGACCGGTTAAACCTGCAGAGGAAAGTGACGATGGAGGTAAACCTGCAGAGGAAAGTGACCGGTGGAGGTACAACCTGCTGCCGAGGGAGGAAATGACCGGCAGAGTAAAACTGCAGCGGAAACTGACCGGCAAAGGTAAAACCGGCAGAGGAAACTGATAAGAAATAACCTGCAGAGGTAAAACCTGCAGAGGAAACTGACCGGCAGAGGTAAAACCTGCAGCGGAAACTGACGCGGCAGAGATAAAACCTGCAGCGGAAACTGACCGGCAGAGGTAAAACCGGCAGAGGAAACTGACCGGCGGAGGTAAACCTGCAGAGGAAACTGACCGGCAGAGGTAAAACCTGCAGAGGAAACTGACCGGCAGAGGTAAAACCTGCAAGGTAAAACCTGCAGAGGAAACTGACCGGCAGAGGTAAAACCTGCAGCGGAAACTGACCGGCAGAGATAAAACCTGCAGCGGAAACTGACCGGCGGAGGTAAAACCTGCAGAGGAAACTGACCGGCGGAGGTAAAACCTGCAGAGGAAACTGACCGGCGGAGGTAAAACCTGCAGAGGAAACTGACCGGCGGAGATGAAACTTGCAGAGGAAACTGACCGGCGGAGATGAAACTTGCAGAGGAAACTGACCGGCAGAGATAAAACCTGACCGGCGTGGGTAAAATTGTCAATTTTTGCTGCAGATTATTTTCTGACGCTGTGATTTGTCATCCATTTGTTGGTGCTGTAATACACTGTGGAAAATCTGCACCTTTGCTGCGCCATGTGAATGTACCCTGCTGGTTTTACACTTGCAAAAATCTGCCACACACACAATGCAAAGTTTAACTCCCGGGGGAATCTGCATGGCCTGCGGATTGTGTGGCCGATTTGCTTGTGTGAAGCCGCTCTACACAAGATTCTGAATGAAAGAAGGACAGGAGAGATCTGACATTTCACCACTAGGGGGCAGCACAGTCAGAATCTCATGTACACTGCACAGTTTTCGCAGGAGCTGCTGACAGTGCATCTGGATGTCTATTAGAGATAAGCGAAGCGATTCTTATCAAATCTTGGACATTTTTAGCTGCAAAGCGAATCCAAATATTAGGTGATTCTCTTCGGCTTTGTACTCATTCACTAGTTGTCCTATAAATTATAAGCTATTGCTACGTATAAGTTACTGTATACGCTGTTGTGTACAAATTCAATTCATTAGCGAACTTTTACTGTTCGTTTGTTTATCGTGCGCAAAAGTCCGGGAAGAAAGCGGTCACCTGAGCTAGTGGGCAGGGCTTGCTCTGATTGGCTCAGGCTCGGTAAGCCAGTGACGCATCACTTCTGCTGTGACTGCTGAGACGAGCAGAAGCACTGTGTGTGAAGGTCTGAGACCTGTTTTGTGAAAATTGGGGTGTAATTGTTCTGGGAATCCATATTACAAATATGAGGGATACTGCAGGGCAAGTGCAGGGCTAGTAATTAATCAGGCAGGGAGAGAGATAGGGAGAGAGACAGTGAGATACAGGGACAAAGACCAGCTGCAGGGCCACAGAGTAAGGCCTCTTTCACACGAGCGTCGCGGATTTGTTCAGGATGCATTGCGGATGCGTCGCGTTTTTAACACCCCCCATTCATTTCTATGGAGCCTGGGCTGCGTGAAAAACGCAGAATATAGAACATGCTGCGTTTTTCACGCAACGCAGAAGTGATGCGTGAAAAAAAACGCTCATGTGAAAAGCCCCATTAAAATGAATGGGTCAGGATTCAGTGCGGGTGCAATGCGTTCGCATCACGCATTGCACCCGCGTGGAAATCTCGCCCGTGTGAAAGGGGCCTAAAGTGAAAAATGTCTGGAATGGATAAGTAAAAGGGGTCCAGTTCCAGCCAGACCTCGAGCTCTAAAAAAAAAAAAGGAGAAGGTGGCACAGGGCAGAAGAGCCAAAGGACCCAGCCTTTCTGCTGCCTGAGGCGAAAATTGAAAAAGTCTATCAGAGGAACAGGGAAGGGAGACGCCTCTCCCTCCCCTGCTCCGCCGCAGCACAGGCATCTGTATCGCAGTCCTGAGGACGGCGATACAGATGACTATGGAGATGAGCGCTTCCACAATGGAAGCACTCATCTCCCGCTGCCCTGCCGCCCCCACTGGTCACCAGGGCCGCTCCGCCTGAGGCGATCACCTCACCTCGCCTCATTGGCGGAGCGGCCCTGAAAGGACCTGTAGCCGGAGCTTCTACTTGTAGTATTCGCCATACTTGGCCAGTGTTCCACCAGGCTAACCCACCAAGGCGCAAAATATACCTGCTGGATCACCTCCTTTTTATGCTGGTTCGGGTGGCGGTGTGTGCCATCGTAATCCTGCCGGTCCATCAGCCGGATCATGGATTTCAGCTCTGCAGAGCTAAATGCTGATGATCGCCTGGATGCCATTTGTAAAACTTCGCTCTGCCTCTGAGGAGAGCACGCCGCGACCTCTCAACTCGTGCGTGCCTGTGTATTACGTAATCGCTAGACAATAGTATGCTGAGGATTCGTACGCAATTTGTACGCTCATGTGTACGTGTTCAAAGAGGTTGCGTACCTTTTTAACTGAACGTTCGTTATTAGTGCTCGAATGTTCACTAAAAGCCATATAATTACGTATATTTTGTATTCAAATTCAACAAATCTATTCGTCGAATATACGAATCTTAGGAAAAGTTTGCCAAATAATTTTTTGAATAATTCGCTCATCTCTAGTGTCTATGTATTATGTATACTCCTCATCATGGAGGATGGTATCACAAAGATAATCCCCCCCCCCCGACACACAAATAACTGCGTGGTGTGTATCTGTGGATGTGTAGGTCTGCTCCGCATACATACGTATACTTATTTGGCATACAGGTCACCAGGACTCCGGCGCATTACCCCAGGTCTCTTGTCTCTGGGACGAGTTTTTCCAACCTGGATTTTGATGGTGGATTCTGCACCCAAAAACCGCTGACTGGAGTGTGATCGGTGATGTAATCAGTGTCCTATAGGGCGCTAGGCTGGAGCGAATCAGATTCGTTTGAAGGCTTTATTTACAATATCTCCTCCGTATTGCGCCAAAATATATGGGCTCCGCTGAGGCCTGGAAAATCTTGCTGTAAATAGCGCGATACTTGCTTCGTCTCGTGTCGATGACGTTACACTTTGGTTCTGCAAACATAAATTACTGTTTCCAAATCTCATTAACGAAGGCGAGTTCAGCTTTGGATCTTGGACCAGTAATTTATGCGCATAACCAAAGTGTATCATCATCGACACGAGACGCAGCAAGTATCGCGCTATTTACAGCAAGATTGTCCGGGCCTCAGTGGAGCCCATACATTTTAGCGCACTACGGAGGAGATATTGTAAATAAAGTCTTCAAACTAATCAGGTTCAGATACAGCAATCAAACCCGATTCGCTCACCGCTATTAGGCGTCGTCACACGCTGCGGCTTTTGGTGCAAGAATTTCCACTACTGAAAATCAGTTCCATTCACCTGAAAGGGGCCTGCAAAAATCCATGTGCTCCCCGCCCCGTTCTCATGAATGGAACTGACTTTCACTCACGGAAACTTCTGCAATAAAATCCGCAGCGTGTGAAGGCGACCTTAGACAAACCCTAAATCCCATCTACTGGAACTGCAGTCCATCGCCGGCTGAGACACCAGATGAAAGTCAGCCATAATGGACAGTGTAGACCTGCAATCTGCCACCTTCAACAGTGACACTACAACTCCCAGCATGCACACTTGTTAAGCTGTTCTTGTAACTCTGTTGGAAGAGAACAAAGCATCCTGGGAATTGTAGTTTAGCAACAGCTGGAATGCTAGAGGTTCCTAATCCCTGGTGTAGACCCTGGGGGCACGCGGAATGGCCCAGTTGGGTGTTCTTCAGGGTCACTGAGCGTTATCAGTGGCTGTTGGGTTTCCTGACATGTAAAGAACCATTCATGAGGTCAGGCTTGGGGTTGAAATGGACATATTTCTGTGGGGCCCCATAGAAGATCAGAGCATGTTGCCCTGTAGACCCTAGAAAGGCTCCTGTCCTGCCCTTACCAGAAGACCCTGCAAGTCTCAGGGACCAATACTAGCTTAACCCCATGCAGGACTCAGGGAGGCGTCCTGTACCCCAAAGGTTCCACAGGGACTCTGGTCAGGAGGGCATGAAGAAACTGAGCCTTACATACCCCCCAGCCTAAAGCCAGGGCACCAAGGCCAATATACGCACATGTTGATCTGCCTGCTCAAAAAATGGGAGCTATCGGGGTGATCCGGTCAACTACTGGTGGTCACTCAACTTTAACCTATATACTTACAAACACCAGTGGATCTAGAGGAAGGTAAACATCATCATATGGCAGAGTCCTGCTTCATTACACTGTCAGAGCAGAGATCCTCCGCACCTCGTATTGACTCGGCTGCCCTTCTTTATGATCTCTCCAGCACTTTTTTTATGGACTGGAACCCAGAACTGGACTGCACCAGTTTTTAGAAAAGGGTCCAATAATTCTGTTTTCTCCAGAAGCCGCTCTTTTCCCAACACAGGACAATATATTGTCGGCTTTTGATGCAGCAGACTGGCATTGAGCGCTAATGTCTAGTTTGTTATAACAATTTCACCCAACTCTTTCTCCATTAAAAACTAGGATCCAGACAGGATATAAGAAGGTTATTGGCCTTATAAATAACCAATGACATTGGCCATTTTGGCCGCCTTCTCCAGGACGCCCTGTAGGGATTGGACCTTGTGTCCTGTATATATTATGACAGGAAAAGGCCAGGTAAGACCCTGTGTTGGAGGTGTGAGAAGACGGCCACTTATCCAGTTCAGATTCACATATATTATGCATCCTGGCCATCTTTGAGTAGACCACCCTCCTAGAAGACCTTTCAATGTAACATTGGGTGGTTATCTCAAAGACGTTTCACTCCAAACATCGGGAGCATCTCATGGTCTAGTCATGGTAAGGAAATGTCGCCCATAGGCTTCAAAAAATGTATGCAGTGTGGTCTGTTCAATGTGTTCCTCTGCAAAGTGAAGTGTAGGAGACTATGGTTTCCTTTATGGCGAAATAAAGGTATGGCAAGGCCTCCAATGTACAAAAAGGCTGCTCTTGACATGTTGGGTGTATGGAAGCCTATGGACACGTCTGAGGTATAAGATGAGGAATACTCAAATATACATGTGACAAACATAAGACATTTTCGTGTTTCTGATATTCACGTGTGGTGCTTCAAAGAGTTAATGACCGAGCTGTAGTCTGCTGGACAGTGGATACCCGAACCATATCTCTTACGGATGTGAGTTTATTGTTCCTTGTGTTAAATTCTATTAAACTGTTGTAGAGAATCTGTCACCAGATCCCCCCCCCCATCATAGACACAGAGCTGGGCTTCACCTGATTAGAAGGCTGTTTTTCTTTTGTTCATCCGTGACTCCATTCCCGAGTTACAATACTTTCTCTAAAAGAGAATTAGACCTTTGGTGCAACAAGGGTGGCACCATTGCTCTTCCTGCACCCAAGCCCCACCCCCTTTGTGACCAGCAATAGGATTGGCGACGCCCTCATAGCAAGAAAGGCCTAACTTAAAAAGAAAAAGTATCTTAACTCGGGAATGGAGCCTCAAATCAACAAAAGGAAATCAGGTAATCAGGAGAAGCCCAGCGATGTGTCTGACGGGGAGATCGCGGGGGAAAGGTCGTGTCTAGGACGGGGAGATCGCTGGGGAAAGGTCGTGTCTATGACGGGGAGATCGCTGGGGAAAGGTCGTGTCTATGACGGGGAGATCGCTGGGGAAAGGTCGTGTCTATGACGGGGAGATCGCTGCGGAAAGGTTGTGTCTATGACGGGGAGATCGTGGGGGAAAGGTCGTGTCTATGACGGGGAGATCGCTGGGGAAAGGTTGTGTCTATGACGGGGGAGATCGTGGGGGAAAGGTGTGTCTATGACGGGGAGATCGTGGGGGAAAGGTCGTGTCTATGACGGGGAGATCGTGGGGGAAAGGTCGTGTCTATGACGGGGAGATCGTGGGGGAAAGGTCGTGTCTATGACGGGGAGATCGTGGGGGAAAGGTCGTGTCTATGACGGGGAGATCGCTGCGGAAAGGTTGTGTCTATGACGGGGAGATCGTGGGGGAAAGGTCGTGTCTATGACGGGGAGATCGCTGGGGAAAGGTCGTGTCTATGACGGGGAGATCGCGGGGGAAAGGTCGTGTCTATGACGGGGAGATCGCGGGGGAAAGGTTGTGTCTATGACGGGGAGATCGTGGGGGAAAGGTTGTGTCTATGACGGGGAGATCGTGGGGGAAAGGTTGTGTCTATGACGGGAGATCGCTGGGGAAAGGTCGTGTCTATGACGGGGAGATCGCGGGGGAAAGGTCGTGTCTATGACGGGGAGATCGCGGGGGAAAGGTCGTGTCTATGACGGGGAGATCGCTGGGGAAAGGTCGTGTCTATGACGGGGAGATCGCGGGGGAAAGGTCGTGTCTATGACGGGGAGATCTCTGGGGAAAGGTTGTGTCTATGACGGGGAGATCGTGGGGGAAAGGTTGTGTCTATGACGGGGAGATCGCTGGGGAAAGGTTGTGTCTATGATGGGGAGATCGCGGGGGAAAGGTCGTGTCTATGACGGGGAGATCGCGGGGGAAAGGTCGTGTCTATGACGGGGAGATCGCTGGGGAAAGGTCGTGTCTATGACGGGGAGATCGCGGGGGAAAGGTTGTGTCTATGACGGGGAGATCGCTGAGTAGCAGTCCGAAACGTGTGGGAAGATGTCCTGCTGTGCCATTTTTTTATTTTTTTTAAATATTTGCATTAAAAAAGTATGGTTTTATTCAAGTCTCGAGTGCTGGACCTGCTACTTTGTTTCTACTGTAATCGTACTGACCCGGAGAATTAAGAGAACAGGTCAGTTTTATCTCATAGGGAACACTGTAAAAACAAAACCCATAAAACTATATAAATGTGGTATCACTGTAATCGTACTGACCCGGAGAATGAGGAGAACAGGTCAGTTTTATCTCATAGAGAACACTGTAAAAACAAAACCCATAACACTATATAAATGTGGTATCACTGTAATCGTACTGACCCGGAGAATGAGGAGAACAGGTCAGTTTTATCTCATAGAGAACACTGTAAAAACAAAACCCATAAATTACCGTATTTTTTGGACTACAAGACAAAGAAATTGGTAAAAAGTCCCTGCGTCTTATAGACCGAATGCAGACTGGTCTGCACTCGACCACCTCTAGGTGCTTTGCTCTGCGCTCCTCTCACTGCCGGTACTGAGCTCCAAGCACTTTGTTCTATGATCCTACCGGTTGCTTGAGTAGTAATAAATACACATTGTTATGGCTGCAGGAGCAGTAAGGCAGGAGCGGTCAGGACGGCATGAGCATATTTTTTAAGTTTGTGGCACTTGTAGAACAGACAGAGAAAGGTTCTTGTGTGAGCAGTGAAGCATGAAGGAGGTAGGCCGGTACAGCCATAGATCAGATGCTACAGTCTCGCTCTCAGCAGCCTGGACTACTTCAGAGGAAGATCTATGAGAGCACTGGGTGCTACAGGTCAGTGACAACAGCTCCACAGTTCAGTATTTGTCACTCACAGTAGAGAAGAGCGGATTTGCTGGATGCAGTAATGTATTTTCCCAGGTGACCGGCCTACAAATCCGGCCACATGAACACTCGCTTATCACCCGTGTAAAAGCATCATGGCCATGGAACACCAGGGAAGTTTTAATTAGTAGGAAATATTGTTTTTTACTATTTTCTGTTGTCTAAAACCTGTGTGCGTTCTATAGTCAGGTGCGTCTTACATAAATGTGGTATCACTGTAATCGTACTGACCCAGAGAATGAGAGTATCAGGTCAGGTTTACCTCACAGAGAACAGAGACAAAACCCAGAAAACTGTGGTAGATCTGCAATTTCTTTTTCCCGCCTCCCACTACATCGCATGCAATATTAAGTGATGCCGTTAGAAAGTACAACTTTATCTGCAAAAAACTAGCCCTCATATGGCTATGTGAATGGAAAAATAAAAAAGTTATGCTCTGGGAAGGCAGGGAGGAATGAAAAAGCAAGAATGAAAAATCCAGGGTTAAAGTGTGGCCCTCCTGTCTGCCAGGGAGCCACGTAACCAGTGCAGTGAGGGTCTGTGAGTGCACTTTATCTTTGTACTTTATACAATGCCTTGGAGAAGTCTACAACCCCTTAAGCACCAGTACTCCAGTATTATTCTCACATGACGGGCCGCTCTCCAATCTACAAATCCAGAAGTCATCACTTGTCAAGTTTTATCAAATATCCTAAATTCAACACCTGGGCTACGCACCCTGACAGATAAGAGGTATTACCCTAACAAATCTGCCACATCTTATGGGATAGCCTTTCTGGAGACAACGAAGAAATGACAGAACAAGTTCTGGACTCCCAACATCTCAATGTGGTGAAAGAAGCTGCATCATCATCATCCCGCACTGCCGAGACCAGGACATCCCTCAACACTCAGAAGATGGGACATGGATCATCAGCATCACTCTGCACTGCGTACACCAGACCGCCCATCAACTCTCAGTGAGGGGACATCATCATCATCCCACACTGCCAAGACCAGGACATCCCACAACACTCAGTGAGGACACCAAAGATTGATCACCATCACCCCACACTGTGTAGACCAAGACATCACTCAACACTTAGTGAGGACACCAAAGATGAATCGTCATCATATCAACCTGCACTGTGTAGACCAGGCCATCCCTCAACACTCAGTTAGGAGACACAAGCTGTATCATCATCATCATCCCGCACTGCCGAGACCAGGACATCCCTTAACACTCAGAAGATGGGACATGGATCATCAGCATCACTCTGCACTGCGTACACCAGACCGCCCATCAACACTCAGTGAGGGGACACAAGCTGTATCATCATCATCATCATCCCACACTGCCAAGACCAGGCCATCCCACAACACTCAGTGAGAGCACCACAGATGGATCACCATCTCATCTTCATCCCACTGACACTGTGTAGACCAGGCCATCCCACAACACTCATTGAGGAGACACAAGCTGCATCATCATCATCCCACACTATGTAGACCAAGCCATCCCACAACACTCAGTGAGGGCACCAAAGATGGATCACCATCTCATCATCATCCCACACGGTGTAGACCAAGCCATCCCACAACACTCAATGAGGACACCAAAGATGAATCGTCATCATCATCAACCCACACTACCTAGACCAGGACGTCCCTCAACGCTCAGCATCAGGGCAAGACGACAACTTGTAAGGAAAGCAGCAGATAGGCCATCAATGACTACAAGAAAGCCATACAGTCCAGTAGCCGAGACTGTAGCGAACCCAGATGAAGAACAGCACGAAAGAAGCCATTACTGAAGATAAGCCACATCATAGCGCCACGGTGATCTGGCTACAATGTGGGAGAGGGTCCGCTGATCAGAGGGGACCAAAAAAACATAACACCGGCCAATCTTCAACAAACACCGATGACACCTGAGGTGGAGCTGCGTCACCATGAGGAGAATTTGACCTACAGTATCCTAAAACACGGCTGCCTGGGAGAAACATCACCTTCAAGAAGGACAATGATCCTGAGAAGAAAAAAAACGGTCGAGCCACAGTCCACATCTCATCCGGCTCAAGGGTCAAAAATAAACCCAAATGGTGAGAAAAGCTGCTGGAATTGCCCCACCTTATGAAAGATGGTTTTGCAGTAAAAGTAGAAATCTTACTTATGAAATTGGTATTTTTATAAAAATGCATCATCCAACAAATCGGTTGACCTGAGGGGTGAAGGGGGGGGGTAGGGATAGGTGGAATACTTCTGCAAGGCACTGGAAATAAATGGAAGCGGCCATATCTTTAATAAAACATTCTTCACATTTAATGTGTAACCTTATAAATGGGCGAATGAAGAAAAAACGCAGAGGAGCTTCTTCTAGAGCGTGAGCTTCCCGGTCCTCACCGCACAACCAGGAACGGTCAACGCTAGCCAGAATATGGTTCCATCCCATCCACATTTCATGGCCTATAAGGTGAGCACTGCAGCTGGAGACCTCAAGGTTGAAGATGAGCGTTTTGGTCTCACACACCCCCTATATTTCCCATTACGAAAAATCAGCAGGTCCCTCCACCACCAGCTAAAAAACCACTGTAAAAAGACCCTTCAGTCTTCCTTCTGAACGAGTGTTGAAAAACTGGTAGATCCACCAGGTAAAGCTAGGAGGTCAATTCAGAACCTTCGTGACAACTGTGGGATTTTTAAGGATAAAGACACTGGTTGTCACTAAGAAAAAGCTAAACGATGAAGAAGTTTTTGATTTTGGACCAGGAATGACCTTCAAACCTTCAGTGAAACGATCAAATCAAGCTTCACTTCGGGATGTATTATACCAACTGATCATCTGACCAATTTCTTTCCAATCAGACCAATGGTTGGTGTGTAGAACAAAAGATCTGCCACCTGACCAATGGCTGGTCAGAAAATCTGTCGGTGTAATACAGACCTTAGAGTCTAACGAAGGTATCAGGGGTTTCGTGGCACAAGATGGTTTTCATCAGGACTAGGTACAGGCGAGATTAGTCCTATGATGGGTTCCTGAGATGTAGGACCGTATACCGATGGGTGGGTGGACCCGCTCAGAGCAGCCACGTGTCCGTGTGTTGAATGCAGTAACAGGACTGTAGCAGGACCTCACTGAGCTCCGGGTAAGTCTGTGTCTGCCAGTTCGGAAGCAACGTGTGAGAGTTGAACATCTGAAGTTTCGGAGTGCCCAACTTCAGCAAGTCGTACAAACACGACCATCGGGTCTGAAGGGCCACGCGGGTTCTACGATTCAAGATGATTCCCCTGATGGTTTTCTTGACCTTAAGTTCTTTCAGGGATGGTAAATCCATGTGGCTGAACACCAGTCCCCGACTCTGAGACACATCTAAGAACTCTAGAGACTTGGACTCCATGGGGTAAGAAACTCCCAAGTCCTTCACAGGGACCAGAACCTGAAGAATCAAAATCTTCAGCTTCGGAAGCGACCGTGTAAGCTGTTGCATGGTTTCCGGCCGAACGCTCTTAAAAACCCAGAAATAGTTCAGTTCTAAGGTGTTGAGATGCTGGAAGTGCGTGAGAAGAGTCACCGAATGTTCTGACCAATCGAACGGCAGCTTCATGCGGCTCAGTCTGGGGGACATACGGGTGAGGCGTTCGAAAAGGGTCTGGAAGCTGTTAAACTGATCCGTCTTGGCCAGACATATTTGGGCCATGCTACCGGGAGGGTAAATATCAAGAGGCTCCAGATGCGTCAACGTCCAATTCAGCTCCAACTCCTGAAGGTCTCCACAGTGAACGCTGTCGAGAAACTGGAGGAGGAAGTCGGCCCATTTGGTTCTCTGGTCTCCCAAATCAAAACTAGCCCGGAGGACCAACAAGCTGGCCCCGCGGGACGTCAGATGGTAAGCGTACTGGTGCACCCACTCCTTCCACCGCTCAAACTCTCTCACCGACACCAGCACCCCGTCCATGCCCGAGAGGACCGCCCCGAGCCTCATGAAGTCGGCCACCCTCCAGAGGCGCGGCGTACGCATGAGTTTACTCCAGTCGGAGCAGACCATGGCGGCCGTGCACTTCTCCACTTCAGAGAGGAATGAGAAGACGTGGAGCTGGCAGTCAACAGGCAAGAGGCTGAAGGGGAAGGAGCCCTGGGTCTTAGCCCGGTGACCTCTGGGTCCGGATTTAGCCGACATGGAAGAACCATCCTGAGAGGATGAACTGCTGGACTCCGAGGAACCTTCTGATCCTGTAGACGGGTCCTGCCGGAAAAGCTTTCTTTCTCGAGACATCCTTCAAGGACATTACAAAGAGACACGAGGATCCTAAGGAGTCACTCCTGGAAATGTAAAAGGACACAGAAGATCTTACACGTAAAGTACTAGATGGACAGCAAGTATACAAGATGGCCGAAACATCTATATAGACACAAGAAAGCCTTCTATAGGCTGCTCTTCTACATACTGTCTATGCATAGATCCTCCATAGGTCTTCAGATT
>ONZH01008304.1:0-17267 GCA_900303285.1 Rhinella marina
GACAGCACGTCACACTTCCAATCCTGCAGGTACTGGAAGCTCGGCAGCTTAGTGTTTTCCGAAATGGGTGATATTATCTGCAAGAATGGTAAGTTCTGACAAAAGCAAGGTGCAGTACTTGCAGTACGGAAAAAAAACTAATATTTTCTGAACTGTAGCCGTCAATTGTTCAGTAAAACGTTCACGGTCCTTTAGACAAGGTAAGAGATTTACTACTACTTTTACCATCATAAAATACTGTACTTTCAATGAATTAACAAATCAATTGAAAGTTACAAAGTTACAATGAACGTCTCTCATGCTCATGAATACCATCACTTTTAGACACCAGAATGAATGACATAGACATTGTTCAAATCAATAATAGAAAACAGATCAAAATGTCCTTTATTCAGTCAATTTTTCAAAAAATGCAGAAGTGGCTATACACAAAGGACATCTGACTGCTTATCTGCCTCGCACAGTGAGAGAGAAGAGAGAAAAAACAGAAGTTTGTCACTGGGGGTTGGAGTATAATGGCACGCTGACACTCGGATCAAAGAATGATGGCACATTGATCATGGAGATTGGAGTATAATGGCACATTGTCACCTGCGCATCAGTAAGAATGCTCCTGTGATACAAAGGTGAAAAACAATGAAAACCTACCATTTGGGCTTCAAGACAATATCCATTTGCAATGAATGTGGGGCAAACAAAAAAAAGGCGCAAAAAAAACAACATAAAAAAAAGCCTAAGCTCAGTCCACTGCATATCCTGGACAAAGCCAAAACTTGACCACAAGCCGTAAAGCCCAACAGTCAAGGCAGCCAGGGGTCATATGGTCCAAAAGATGTTTTAAAAAAAAATAATACATTGGTTCCAGGTTTCTATGGGGAAATTTTTTTTAAAACTGGGGGCAATTTATTAAACTATATTATTAAGTAAAAGAAAACCGGCTTAATTGCGCCCTTAGCAAGCAATCACATTCCACCATTCATTTTCTGAAGGAAATCTGAAGGAAATCTGAAAAATGAAAGGTGGAATCTGATTGGTTGCTATGGGCAACTAAGCCAGTTTTTCTTTACACCAGTTTTGATAAATCCAGCTCCCTCAAGTCTTTTGGCTCCAGAAGACTAGGCCAGTCTAACGACATGTAAGTGGTCTAGCGGAATAATATTTGAAAGTCCAAGAAAAAGTTCAGAGAGTAGAGGATATACTGGGATTAACCACACCTACCGGCAAAAAATGCTCCGTCATAAACTCAAAATCGTCAACTGGTAAATGAAACAAATTAAGGAAAAAGACATCTATAATGGCTTAATTCATGAAGACCAAGTCTTATAGACGTGTACACAGCAATTACCAAGAAAACCTGTCATCAGAAAATGATCTACGGTACTGTTTTTATTTTATATTACAACATAATTTTGCCTTTTTTCTTTTGTATGTCCTATATTCAAAAAAATATTCCTGACATATTCCTGCCGTTTTCACTCTGACCACGGAGCCTCATCAGGGTTGCCAACCAGATTTCTTTTTTCTGGACAACTTATCCCTTATGTTATAAGTAACACAGGTCTATAGTTCAATATACTGATAAGACCTCATTACCTGCATTTACTGTGACCTGTAAAATGATGAGAATTACCAGTAAAATAATCTAGTCGAGTACCATCAGCCTCAAGAAATCACGGAAACCTCGACTTTTTTTCACGGACACATGAAAAAAGTTCCCTAGTTTTACGGACTGTCCAGAAATTTCTGGACGGTTGGCAACCCTGAGCCTCATAATTAGAGATGAGCGAACGTGCTCGTAACGAGCACTGTACGGCTCGGCTCCCCAGCGCTCACATGGGTGCAGGCAGCCGCTTCCGTCCTCCTCACCCGACGGAAGCAGCTGCCTGCGCCCATGCGAGCGCAGGGGAGCCGAGCGGTACAGTGCTCGTTACGAGCACGTTCGCTCATCTCTACTTATAATCGATTGACGCTTCAAATTCTGTAGAGATCAATTAATTTTCAGCAGTCAGCTCGTTATCATCAAAGGCAGGATTACAATGAAAGGTAACATCTATAAATATATAACAAGATCTACCACTGGCCAAAAGTGCTGGTCACACCCCCATCGATTGGTGCACAGATCATGTCTAGAAAATTCTCCCATAGAAGCTAAATCAACATCTCCAGCCCACAGGTTCTGATAGACTATGTTGCTGCTGTAAGGAATATCTTTATATATGCTGCTACCAGGAGCTAAAAATCTACAGAAAAATAAAACATTATGAAAAGAATATACATCACCATTTGGTTTTAATTTGTTAAAATATAGATGAATATCTATATGAATGAAATGAATATAGTTAGGATATAGATAATAAAGGTTTGCTGTAGAATTAGCTTGACCTTAAAGGCTATGTACACCTTTGCAGGGGTATTCTCATTTTAGACAATGGGGGCATATCGCTAGGATATGCCCCCATTGTCTTATAGGTGCGGGTCCCACCGCTGGGACCCGCATCTATATCCAGAACGGAGCGGGGAGCGCTGCGCCTGGAGGACCCCCGGTTTCCGGGGGTCTGGCCACCACCAGGGACAGCTCCCCGCGCCGCTCATAGAAATGAATGGGAACAGGGCCGTGCATGCGCGGTGCGCTCCCATTCATTTCTATGGAGCCGACGGAAGTAGCCGAGCCAGCGCTCGGCTATTTTCGGCGGCCCCATAGAAATGAATGGAGGGCGGCTGCGCATGCGCAGTGCACCCTCATTCACTTCGGGGGCTCCGTTCTGGAAATAGGTGCGGGTCCCAGCGGTGAGACCCGCACCTATAAGACAATGGGGGCATATCCTAGCGATATGCCCCCATTGTCTAAAATGAGAATAACCCTTTAATCTAAAATGAAAATTAAACTTTTCACACGATTTTCATCCCAAATCTCCAACTGTTTTTTCACCACATCTCCTCTGTACATTTACATAGTCACTACCAAACTCTGTTCATTGTGATCCTGCAATACTACTCCTATCTGTCCGCTAATTTTTGCTATCAAATGGATCTTAGCACACAGTAAGGGAGCGTTCACACGGCCATATCTGTTTTGTGGGCCGCAAAATATGGATATGGTCCACGTGCATCCGCACATTTGGCGGGCCCCATTGCCCGCAAAAGGGACAAGAATCGGACACATTCTATAATTTGCTGCTCGGCCGCACGGATACGAACAGCACACAGATGACATCCGCGTGCGGTCTGCATTTTTTGAGGCCCCAAAGAAATGAATGGGTCCACTTGCAATCCACAAAAAATGCAAATCAGACACAGACCAAAAATATGGTTGAGTGCACGCTCTCTAAGAGCTCATTCACAGTGAACGGGCACCAGCTGTGTGCATCCTGTATACACACTGACTTGAATGGGTCCTTGATCTTCAATATACAGCAAAAGATAGGACATGTTCCAAGAGCCCACAGAAGCGCTTCGTAGTGCTTCTGATCCGTGCCTCCGCTCCACGCCGTATCTTTTTGGATGGTGAACCAATTCAAGTCAATGGCCATCCGTGATACAGGAGTCACACGACCAGTGCCATATATTGCCCGCGGTCCGCAATATGGGCACAGATGGTCTATGGTTGTGTAAATGAGCCCTAAGATACAGAAGAAAAGGAGCATGACTACAAAATCAATCAGACTACTCAGACTTTGTTTGTAGTCTGTGACCATGGAGACACAGAAGCCTGCATGGGAGCAGTAGGCACTAAACTGTAGCACATTCTTAAAATCTTATGCCAAGTTTCTCAATATTTTATTGTACAGGCACTGGAGGCCATTCTAGTGCCGATGCGCTACCTTTGCACACGTGGAGGGAGCACGATGCTGCTCACATACTGTTAAACAGACCAAAACTATGTTTCAGCTGTAGGGCTCCTGAGGACAGTTAAAAAACGTGTCAAGCCACGGCAAAGGGGAGCAAGGACATAGTATAGATTAGATTTACAAAGTATGAGCAAATAGCGGCAGGGTTTTATTCCAGACCCGTGTATGGTGATGGGGTGTCCTGGGCTGGGGTTCAGTTGCTCAAATCTGCAACAATTGTGAATTTGCCAGCAGTTGGGGGATCCATTGAGCACAGACACTGGTGACTAATACTTAGTGAGTCCAATGGCAAAGTGTGACGCGATCCTGGGGTTACAAGCTTTTGCAGCGTGTGGACATTAAAGGGGTTCTCCGAGTTATATATATTGATGACCTATCCTCAGGATAGGTCATCAATATCAGATCGGCGGAGGTCCGACACCCCCACCGATCAGCTGTTTGAAGAGGAGGCGCGTGCCGTACCAGCGCTGCCTCCTCTTCACTGTTTACATGCTGGCCGACACGGGGGTAGTGGTGAGTATGTGTAATTACACCCAACTGCCCCATTCATTTCAATGGGAAGGATCGCTCCCATACAAGTCTATGGAAGCGATTCTTCCCATAGAAATGAATGGGGCGTTGAGGTGTAATTACACCTACTCACCACTACCCCCGTGTCGGCCAGCATGTAAACAGTGAAGAGGAGGCAGCGCTGGTACGGCGCATGCCTCCTCTTCAAACAGCTGATCGGTGGGGGGTGTCGGACCTCCGCCGATCTGATATTGATGACCTATCCTGAGGATAGGTCATCAATATATATAACTTGGAGAACCCCTTTAAGTACTGACAGCAGAAGAAGGCTGTACAGTCCTTTGCAAAATCAGTGCTCTTTACTATTAGGTATATATTACTGATCTAGTTACACTTCACCCACATGGGCTTATTAGTAATGAGGGATTGGCTGGCATAATCTGATGTTGATTAAATATATTGACTTTTTGCCCCATCCTTGTTAGTTGGGTGTCAATGTGATGGCTCTTATTAATGGGCCAAAGGGACACTTTTATTGGCATTGGTACACTAAGGCCCCTTTCACACAAGT
This sequence comes from Rhinella marina, assembly GCA_900303285.1. Taxonomy (NCBI): domain Eukaryota; kingdom Metazoa; phylum Chordata; class Amphibia; order Anura; family Bufonidae; genus Rhinella; species Rhinella marina. The sequence continues at coordinate 4,930 of ONZH01008304.1, forward strand.
GGGAGACTCGGACGTCTCCTGCATCGTGTGCCCTGTACTGAACTCCCGACACTGAATGGGGTTACATAGCATTATACTGATTTATGATGATATGTAACCATTACAGTTCTGGAATGTGTTGGATAATGCTGACAATGTTATCCAACACATTCCAGAACTGTAAGGGTTACATAGCATCATAAATCAGTATAATGCTATGTAACCCCGTTCAGTGCCGGGAGTTCAGTACAGGGCACACGATGCGGGAGACGTCCGAGTCTCCCGCTCGTGTGAAAGGGGCCTTAGCCAGTATAGCTGCATCTTTCACATACACCTGTATAGGCGTACCATTGTGTGAATCAGCACATCCCTTTTATTGTATAGATAACTAATAAAGTGCTTGTTATTTTCTTTTACGATCCCTAGTTTGCAGTGATTATTAATTCCAAGGTGATGCAAACGTAACTTTGGCTGAGTTAGCCTAGCGTGAGCTTTCTAAATGCACTGGAGCAACAAAAAAAATTGAAATTAGCTTTATGTTTATGAAAAGTAAATACAGAGATAAAAACATTGAATAATCTACAGCCCATAAGGAGGGGACGTTTCTATTCTTTATCTCCCTCCCGCAACAGTCGCGTTTTCTTTTAACACTCTACAAAGTTGTAACATTAGGAAGCGGCCTTCACTTTAGATTATTATAATGCTAATAATAATAATTTTCCTACAGGGCGACCCTTGCCATTCATCATAATGGGACCCATGCAAAGTTTGGAAATTGTGGCGGCATTCAGTAAACAAAGGCTGCGTTGTCATTGTCACCGGTCTTATTTGGTAATCAATTATTTCTATTTCCAGAAGCTTAACATGGTTTTAAGGGCAAAGTGGCACCGCGGTGCTCAGCGGGAGAAAAATGAATTTAATTAGAATGGCATTTATGAATAGAGCAAGGTATTTCCATTTGCAAACACATAGCCAAAGGATATCCAGCTTCAAGGTTGTCGCTGTCTCAATGCGAACCTGGAAGACAAGAACACAAAAGATTTTAAAAAAATTAAAGAGTAACTAAACTTTTATTCAACTTTTTTTTAGAATGTCCCTGATGCCCTAAAAATTATTTTTTCTAATAAACTTTATTAATTGACTGACTTTTTTACTAAAGAAATTTGCCTGCACTAACGACAGGATCACCCGATGAACATGTGGAACATTAACACGGGCTACTACGCCAGCCCCGGTAGTTTTTCAACTAGGTGCACGGCTGCCTTAGATTAGCCAAATTTCTGATGAGGAGCACACCTTGTCATGAAGAAGCCTAATCCCCCGCTGCACACGGGAAAACAATGACCTTTGTAAATGTGGCACAAGGATTATAGACTGCACACAATGAAACCCCTAGTAAGAAACAAGTCTGAGTGTATAATACTGATGGCCTATTCTCAGGATACATCATTAGTATCTGATCGGTGGGGGTCTGACCTGCTGATCAGCTGTTTGGAGAGATCGCAGCACACCTCTTCCTATGCCAGTGCCTCGATCACATGGCCTAGGCGCAGTCCAGCCTCATTCAGGTGAACAGGAGTGAGCTGTGATACCAAGCACAGCCACTATCCAATGGACACTGCTGTGTTTGTTAAAGGGGTTCTCCGGGAATTAAGAAAATACAATTAGTGAAAAAACTTCAATATTACTTTATTATAAATACCATATTTTTCGCTTTATAAGACGCATAACTCCGCTCCGGGTCCGGCGCTCCTCTGGCTTCCCAGGCCGGCGTTGCACTTTCCTGACTGCGTACAGCGTCAGGACGTAGTGCGCGCACTATGACCTGATGCTGCACGTAGTCAGGTGACAGTGCAGTGCCGGCCTTAGAAGCCAGAGGAGCGCCGGACCCGGAGCGGAGCCGCGGCGCAGGACAGGTAAGAGAGGTTTTTATTTTATTTTTTATGGGGCTGGGTGGGCTGATCTGAGGTCTGATGGGAGCACAATGGGCTGATCTGAGGTCTGATGGGGGGGAAATGGGCTGATCTGAGGTCTGATGGGGGCACAGTGGGCTGATCTGAGGTCTGATGGGGGCACACTGGGCTGTTCTGAGGTCTGATGGGGGTACACTGGGCTGATCTGAGGTCTGATGGGGGCACAGTGGGCTGATCTGAGGTCTGATGGGGGTCTGATGTAATATCCTGAAATTTATGGGGGGTCTGATATGAGGTCTGATGAAAAATATTTTTTTCTCATTTTCCTACTCTAAAATCTGGGGTGCATCTTATCTTCGGGTGCGTCTTATAAAGCGAAAAATACGGTATATTCCCAAATACCTTTCGTTAGTTGTAATGGCTCGTTTTGTCTGGGGAACAATCATTAGGAGAAATATAATTGCAGCTGTATTAGCGCACACAAAACCTGTCCTAATCACACAGGAGGACAAGTTACTTCACAACACTGAGGTAAAGAGATGCCTCATCCTCCTCTCTGCTCTGCTTGTCAGGGATTATTATCCTGAATACAGCTGATAAGATCTTTAGCTGAATCTCTGTAGTAATAGAGTTCATGAACAGATGTGGATAGTGAGCAGCAGCACTTGTATGCAGTCTCCATTACCACAGTCTGTCCTGTCCATCCTCTCTGTACTTCATGTTTCCTCATGAACTCCATTCCAACAGAGATTCAGCTGAAGATATTATCATCTGTATTCAGTATCATAATCCCTGACAAGTAGGAGAGGAGGCTGAGGCAGCTCTTTACCTCAGTGTTGTGAAGTAACTTGTCCTGCTGTGTGATTAGGACAGGTTTTGTGTGTACTAATAGGACAGCGGCCATTTTATTTCCCCTAATGATTGCTCCCCAGAGAAAACGAGCCATAATAACTAATGAAAGGTATTTGGGAATATATTTATAATGGAGTAATATTTAAGTATTTTCATTTTCTTAATTCCCAGAGAACCCCTATAAGCTATCTTCAAACAGCTAATCTGCGGGGTGCCGGACAGTGGACCCCCACCGATCAGATACAGATGACCTATCCTCAGAATAGACCATGAGCATAGCATTAAACACTTGGACATTGCTTTACTTGCTATAGCTCATAAAAGGAGACTTAAAGGGAATCTGTCACTATAATCTTGGACTATTCTGCAGCAATACATGACTAAAGGATAGGTCATCAATATTAAAAGCCCAGACAACCCCTTTAAATGCTTACAGCGGGGAAACAAGGGCAATAGCAATCTGCACTCCATATCTGCAGTACTACTCCTACTACCACAGATAATAGTCCAAGATCATGGAGGCAGATTTCATTTAAAAGTACCGGTACATGCTGTGGCTGCTGCTTGGCCACACGGTGCCCAGGCATCCTCTGATGTAACTTTTATTTGTTACTTAAGCACTAAGCACTGAGCAAAAGGACTCAGGAAATGTAAAAGAAGAAGCTCCATGGAGCACATAGTACAGCAATTAAAATTCTATGCTGCATTCTATTCCAGATCGTTACCAATGGGTATGAGCCCAAAAAAGGGCCTTTGTTTGTGACCCCCTTCTTCACTAATTAGTGACCAATAATCAAGAGGGTGATCGCAAACAAAGCCACATGGATCAGACACATACAGAGGAATGGTGCGCACCACCGCCCTGACAAGGCTGCATTCCCAGCAGTGATACGTGTGTGGACTACTGACACGGGTCACGTTCAGACCAGACGTTTTCCGTTTGCACTGATTGAACTACTTGTACTTCACCATGTCTAAGAGCCCACTCTTTATGAAGGTGTCAGACTATTGTAATATGGCTCATACTGCCAGCACTTTATGTAGGCTCCTTGTCTTTTTTTAGAGCCCATGTACTGGTAATGTATTAAAAAATTCATAAATATATATATTTGGCCCTTGATTATCATTTATACATTCTGTTGGGATTCTGATGCCATTAACACTTTGTTACCCTCCGTGTTTTCAGATATTTTTGGTCTTTGAATGAAACTTTTTTATGTTTTACTTGTTTTTCTTGTGGTCTTTTTAATGAAGCTTATTTGTTTGCTACATATTGGGGGTGCACCATTCCTTTTCCGGTGTCTGTTCTTTGCTCCATATTGTACATTTATTGCATGTAGGTTGATCCTTTAAAAAGTTCCTGCAGTTTCCCATTTCACATAATGGCTTGTCTTGTTAGTGCTGCAGCACTTTGGTAGTGATCTGAAATCTGGAAGCAATAAAATTTAAGGGGGTTTTCCAGGAGTGAACTACCGATGACCTATCCTCAGTATAGTTTATCAATATCCGATTGGTGGGGGTCTGACACCCGAGACCCCCACCGATCAGATGTTTGAGAAGGTCCCGGCACTCCCGTGAGCGCCGAGGCCTTCTCTCAGCTCACCAAGCACAGCACCGTACATTGTATAGCGGCTGTGCTTGGTATCGTGCTCAGCCCTATTCACTTGAATGGGACAGAGCTGCTCCTAGGCCACGTGACCTAGCCCCTGGTATTGGGCTAGTTCCACACTAGCATTAAAAAACATCAGGCAGGCTGTCCTGGCAGAGAACAGCCTGCCTGAGTTCATCGTATCCGGCACAGCCAGAAACGGCCGGATCACCACCAGGCCGCACTGCCTATAATGGACCAGTTTGTTTCTGGCCAAATGCCAGGAGATTTTGGCTTCCAAAACGGCATAAAAAATCTGCCTGTGCGGCCATTATCTAAGCTAAGTTTTAAATGACTTCTCCTCTTTGGACAATTTTTACATGATGACAAAGCGACCACCTACTGGTACCCCCAGAGATCAGCTGCAATCTGACCCGCCATCTTTCATAGACAGCATTTGCTTCCTGTACCAAAGTATGGGTCAGAAATTCCTCTGTCAGTGAGCACTTTAAAGGGGTTGCCGCATCTCGCCATTACTAAAGTGAGATGAGACGACCCCTTTAATTAACACACATTCATCAACGTGGGGGAGGGGACGTGGGGGTTCCGGAAGATCTGCTTCTAACATAAGAATTGTGCTCTGCCCTATGACTTGCATGGAGAATATATAGGTGTTTTGTGTATCAATTGTGAAGGGATTTCTGACAGTTTTCTGTCATCTAATTAGACTGCTGGTAATTAGCACATTGGGAACAACAGACAGAACTCGACTGCCCAGTGACTACATCCAAGCTGAAAGCTGCACCGTTCATGATGGTATTAATGTAATACAACTGCACGCAAGATTAATTGTCTTCAACAGAGCACCGTTTGTCCTCAGCTATCTGCATGTCTCTACACCGCTAAATCCCCCTGCCTTCCCGCTCTTAATTAGCGGCACAGATGCAATGACATTTTTGAGGTACAAGGAATTTTTTTATCAGATTATGGTTTAATATCGGGAAGGAACTGAGCATTTTGGACAACGGCAAATTTACATATCCCAGTCTGTCAGTGTTAAATTAGGAGATTACAAAGTATTGTGATTAAGGGGAGAAACAGATGGGACATTGCAAAATATGCAAATGATGAGTAACAACATATAATGGCAACACGTTCCTATCTACTGCTGGCTCATGCGAGCACCGTCTATCCAGTCCACCAGCATATGGCAGCATATGGGGTCCGGGCAGCATTTACTCTGTACACAATGGCAGAGGATACTTCGGTGATCATCATCTACATGAAATATCTATGAAAATGTGAAGTTAAAGTGTAACTGTCATTCTTTTTTTTAGTTCTGTAATGTGTGAGGGCAGTGATACTAACTATTTTTTGTAATATACTTTAATTACTGAAATCCTACATTTCTATTAGAAAAATAGCTCTAAAGTGCCCCATTTTGAGTCTTGGCAACGCTCCTCTGTCTTCTGTTTACATAACACAGTCAGTGGTAGCAAGTCTCCACAGTTATGTAAACAGAAGACAGAGGAGACGTTGCTAAGGCTCAAAATGGGGCACTTTAGAGCTATTTTTCTAATAGAAATGTACAATTTCAGTAATTAAAGTATATTACAAAAATAGTCAGTATCACTGCCTTTACACATTACCCAAATGAAAAAAATAACGACAGTTACACTTTAAAAGAGGAAAATTCAACAAAACTGCCAATTGGTGCTGCAGGAATTCTGTTAATCCAGCGAGGGATTAAATGCAGTCTCAGTGCCAAACTAGCATTAGGGTGCTGCCACATGTTCAGCTTTTTTTGATGCAGTTTTTGAAGTTGTATCTGCCCTCAATACTTTCTCTCCTGTTATGATCCACAACAGATTTTGGCTTCGAAAACTCCATCAAAAAGCCTGAATGTGTGGAAGCACCCTTAGAGGTTGTCCAGGGTTTTACAAGTGAATATTTCATCAGTGAGTGTCTGCCGCCCGCACCTACACCCATCATCTGTTCTGCAGTAGCCCGGGCTCTGTCCACTATGTAAAACATGGAGCTGGTTCCTGCAGCGCCGCTCCCATTGAAGAGAATGGAAGTAGGGCTACAGTTACCAGCTCCGTCCACTACACGACAGACTGAGCTGTGTAGTTCAAGAGCCAGAGCCTTTCTGAAACTGCTTATTGACGCGGGCCATGATGGACCCCATCTGATCGGACCTTGACGGCCTAGCCTAAGGATAGGTCATCACCTGTAAAATCTGGGACAATCTCTTTAAAGGGAACCTGTCATCTCCGAAACACCCCCTGAACTAGAGTAAGCGGTGTATAGTGTAAGTGATGCTGAATCCGAATATGTAAGTTTTATCTTCATACTCACTTCCATTCCGACGCTGTGCTCCCACAAACCAGCAGTAAAATGCACTCACTGGACTCCAGTTCTCACTCACATAATGGAGAGGACTCAAAGAAGAGTCCTCTCAATGGATTTTACTGCTGGTTTGTGGGAGCACAGCGTCGGAATGGAAGCGCGTATGAAGATAAAACTTACATATTCGGATTCAGCACCAGTTACACTATACACCGCTTACTCTAGTTCAGGGGGTGTTTCGGAGCTGACAGGTTCCCTTTAAAGATGTTGTCCGTTTGTGGCATTAGAAAAAAGGGCTCAATTTTTTACCTAGAAATAGCACTATTCCCTGTCCACCAGCTCTCTTCTTTACCTGCGAGCTGACTCCTTTCATTGGACTGGGGCGAGCAGTTATAAATGACACTGCACCGATGCTACAAAGGGGACAACATGCAGGTAAAATTTAAAGAGGATGCAGCGTTCGTACGAGTGTCACGACCCCTTCAAACAGCTGATTGTGTGGTGCCGGGAGTCATCAATATTCACTTAAATGGCAGTGCTTAAGCCACGAGACTAATAACTGTGACGTCACTGGCCTAGGGTAAGCTGCCAGAAGAATGGGCTGACTGGAATCTTAGCGTGGCCCTGGAAAAAAGAAAATTAAAAGTGGTCCCATGTTGCAGGTGGATCCAAATTTACAGACGGAAAGGTAACGCAAGTGGGCAGCGACAACAGAAGTAGGCAGGGCCTGCAATACTGTAGTGCAGCACAAAATACGACCCCAGAAGAACCAAATAGCACAGGGCAGTACAAAATACTGCCGCCCTCACCGCAGTATTCAACTGTATCACTGACAATGGTACAATTGGGTTCAGGAGGGCACCTGCTGGATAGGTGCTTAAGGCCCCTTTCACACAAGCGAGTTCCATGCACTGGACTCGCAGCGTGCGTCAGAGAGAGCACCCGTCCTGAACGCCCAGCACTGACTGGGGTCGCATAGCATTATATTGATTTATGAAGCTGGGAGGTCTGGAATGTATTGGATAATACTGACATAATGCTGCCAGTGTTATACATTTCAGAACTGTAAGGGTTACATAGAATCATAAATCAATATAATTCTATGTGACCCCGTCTGTGCTAGGAGGTCAGGACAGGTGCTCTCGCCGACGCATGCTACAAGTCCAATGCATGGAACTCGCTCATGTGAAAGGGACCTAAGTGCCTGATGCTCCTAGCAATAATTAGTGCTGAGGGCATTAGATCGCGAGGAGGGCTTGGGCAGCCCCCTCGTCAAAGTTCCACTGGGAAAATTCCCGGGGCGGCCGCCGGCTCTCAACGCGCGTGCGCGGATGTACTACCGCAGTGCGCAGGCGCGGGATTTCGGGATCGTACAGGGCCGGGAGCCGAAAGAGCTGGCTGCCCGGCCCTGTCAATCAGCGCTACGGAGGCGTGGTAAGAGGCGTTATTACGGCCTCTCCTAGGTGCAGGTTCACGCCTACTGCACCTAGGGGAGGTCATTTGCATATTATAAAAACGTATTTTTTGGCTAAACTGCTGGACGGAGAAATATGAGACTAACATTACTGTCATCAAGTGTCATTTGCTCATTGCAAATGACACTTGGTTTAATAGGGTGATTTCTGGTGACAGAAACCCTTTAAGAACCTGTTAGCTCCATGAAGAGTGCGTGTGCAGTCTGAGGCCGTATGTTGTTGTTCCGTGAGGCTTACTAACGTGTGTGTGTCTGCTTGCGAGTGGAACACTCAGGGGTGTCCTGTCGACCTTATAACGGACAGGTGGTGGCGGCAAAAGTTCAGTGTTATTGCATGGGTGTGCTTGCAAGCTTCAGGTCGCGATTTATACTCAAGTTACGGCCCGGCGCAGGGCGTAGCAGTGTGTGAGGTGAATCGGCCTGAAGGGCTTGGGCAACCCTTGTCACGTGACACGATGGGCTGGTCTGGTCCCCGGTATGTGACAAATTCACTGTATATGTAGGTAAATCACACCGGATTATGTTATATACTATGGCAAAACACATAATATCACTGCAAACATTATAACAACTAAGGATAAGGTGGACCTTATTCCTGACAGACTACATCCTGAAGTCCAAAATAGGCCAGTGCTGAAAAATTAGCAAATATGAGCTGCAAGTATAGGAACGATGCATCTTCAAAGGGACACGTTATTAAAAAAAAAAAAAAAAACAGGACGTGATGAGCATTCCCGCTGTGAAGGAGTTTACTTTATAATTCTGATTTCTCTGTAAATATGGCAATTTATTTTCCCAATTACCATTCTGGCACCCTTGGGGAGAGTATCTGTAGCGCTTTCTATACAACGCGTGATAAGCAGACTGCATTGTTAGCTGCAATAAAGACGAAAGATAAAGACAAACAAGAACAACAAACTGCGGGGAGAGAAGAAAAGGGACAATAAAGACCAGTAACAGAACGGCAGCTCACACGTATACTGGCGCTGTACATCTGGTAAACCAGTGGGAAGGTTCTGCTGCTGCCGGATTCAAAGTGAACCGCGCTTTATCAATGTCTGTAGTCACGCTGCATTTTATGTTACAGACAAAAACTAACTGAAGGGGTTGTGCCACCATTAAACGCTAGTTTAATATAATTCAGAACCAAAATAAAGCTTTGTTTGTAATTTACTTTCTAACACAAAGACGCTCCAGTTGTATTCTCTTTGCTTCAGTGTAATGGCACACCCTGGTGTTTCATCTGTATAGTAATGTGTATGTCCACCAACTGAAGTGGTCGCACATGATCAGTTCCTTCCTTCAACTGCCACTAGCCACAACTTTTAGAAGCTGTGACAATTAAAGGGAGAGAGCTGTGGCAGAAGGAAACATGCCCCTGAGCTGTGATAGGGAGAAAGGTGTAGAGAAGAAAAGACATGTCCCCTGAGAAAGGACATGGTCCTGAGTTGCCAGCCTAAAATAAAACCAACTGAACAACTGCCTAGGGAGATTGTAGGGGAAGTCTATTGTGCAGATGCGCTTAAAGGGAACGTGACATCAAAAAATGACCTATTGTTTAAATCACATTTTATGTCAAACATCTTTGGTGATTTTTTGAAAATTTACTATCTATATTTTACATACATCCTAAAATCGTGCAGTTTTTGCAGTGGCCCATAGGCCTACAATATGTCAGGACTTCCTGTTCTGTACAGGTACATTTTCAGTAGCCATTTCATTATCAGGATTAGAATGACAGATAACACCTCTGAATAGATAAACACAGTATCGTCCATTCACAATAGGTGATATCACAGCTTATCTACTCCCCCCTGACCTCTGGAAAGGTTATAGAGCATGCCTAGAAAACCCTCCCACAGAGGTCAATGGATGGGGAGATATCAGGATCCATGTGGGGTACAGGGCTGGTTCTAGCTTTGTTAGAAAAAGGTTGTCATGGACTATATGATGTCTGATTTTCATGTTTTACTTCACACATGGTATAACCCCTTTACCCTGCACTTGTCCTAAACCCCAGTAAGCTTCCCTTCTATTTTACACACAGTTTTAGCATTAATACCAGGAACATGTGGAGATGAAAGACGAGAAATAAATTAAGAAGAGAACTGGCAACTTTTCAGAAGACAGGTTTGCTAATCCTTGTAGTGTATGAACCGTCTTTGAAGAAATGTTTTGTACTGTAGTATTTGATCTCTGAGATGCGGAAGATTGTCTCTGTTCTGCTCCAGAGAGAGTAAGCCATAACTTAAAGCCACTTTTTGCTATACATTTTCCCTCTAAAGCATCAAATCTTTCACAATATTCCAGCTCCTGTTTGTTTCCACGTATGTATTTTATACTGAATCAGTATCCTTGGGGTACAACCACATGGTGAGGCTGTGACATGTGGCCATTAACAATGCAGACCAAATAACAGTGTGCTCCTAATTCGTTAATTCGAGCCCATTGCAGCTCATGCGTTCGTGTCGTGTGGTACTCGCCCATGTCATGTCATGTTCATGTCGCAGCAACTGCGTCACAATCATACAGTGTGGTCATACCCTTAGACAAGTAAGAATAACATAAAAGAAGCCTGGGGAGATTGGAGGGGAAGTCTACTGTGCACATGCTCTTAAATGTGACATCTGAAAATTACCTATTGTTTAAAGGGGTATTCCCATCACATACATCGCTAGGGTATGCCCTCGTTGTCGGATAGGTGTGCGGGTCTCACCTCTGGGACCCGCACCTAAAAGGAGAACAGAGCAGGGAGAGCTGTTGCTGGAGGGCCCCGGATTTCCCGGGGTCCCTCCACCACCAAGCGCTGCTCCCATAGAAGTGAATGGGAATGCACCGCACATGCGCGGCCACTGCTCCCATTCATTTCTATGGGGCAGACGGAAATAGCTGAGCCAGCACTCGGCTAATTTCGGCGGCCCTATTAAAATGAATGGAGAGCGGCTGTGCATGCGCAGTGCGCCCTCCATTCATTTCCCCACTCCATTTCTTGTTGTAGGTGTGGGTCCCAGAGGTGGGACCCGCACCTATCAGACAATGGGGGCATATCCTAGCACTTGCAGCGTTATTCTGTCTGCGATGGGGACGCACCTAAATGGAACAGAATTCATTCTGGTGACTCTGTTTCGTTCAGTTGCATTTTGTCCCCATCGACAATGAATGGGGACAAAACGGAAGCGTCGTCCCCCGCTATTGATATAAATCAATATAATGCTAGGCGACCCCGGCAGTGCTGGAAGTTCTGCATGGGAGCTGCCACATACTCACGCTGTGAGTCCAGAGCGTGCAAATCGTTCGTCTGAAAGTAAGAACTGAGTTTCACATTCCTGTCACCATAAAAATGCAAAATGATCTGCAGGCAGCATGTTATAGAACAGGAGGAGCTGAGCAGATTGATATATAGTTATGTGGGGGAAGATTCAGTATAACCTCTTTTTTCATTCATTTAGATTCCTGCTCATTTGGGGCTTAGAAGTTCAGGAGGCGGTCCTATCAGTGATTGACAGCTCTCTCTGTATACACAGTCATAGAGGGAAGGCTGTCAATCACTGATAGGACCGCCTCCTGGACTTCTAAGGCCCAAATGAGCAGGAATTTAAATGAATGAAAAACAGGTTACTGAGTAGAGGGGCGTGACCGGACTGTGTATCAGGCAGCCAATCAGTAATCATCAACACTCAATGAACAAACACAAACTCGCAGCAGGGAAGCTAGGGATTGTGGGGATTGTAGTTTTGTGAGGGAAGATTAGGAGCCATGATACTGTCAGTGTGTTGCAGGCTCACACAGGAGCTAGACAAATGGATTGCAAGTTTAATTGAAGCTCTGGTTATATGTATAAGTATGGGTTCTGGTTAGGTCACAGCTTGCAGCCTTAATGCAGTTATTCAAAAATTAAGTTACTTTACTGGAATACCCCTTTAAGACTTTATTGTATACCATTCCATCCTTATTCCTAATAAAAGCTTATAAATAAATTGCCAGCAGTGTGCAATACCAGTTGGGGGAGAGGGGCTCTGTGCACAGTCTGACACTGGAAGCGCTGATTGGACTGTGCAAGGACATACCCACTACAGGTAACACCCAATTGGACCTTTATTGAAGACTGCTGCCAACTTATTAGACATTTTTTATTAGGAATAACAAGCGAATGACACAACCTAGAGACATAAAAAAAAACTTC
>ONZH01008305.1:0-33447 GCA_900303285.1 Rhinella marina
TTTTTGGAAGGGGGGACGGGACCTTCAGCATACCATTTGGGGGGACCGTCCCAAATAGAACATACTTCAAAGGGTCAAATTAATAATCTGTCTACACGTATATTATGTGCAGCAGAAATTGATTTACTGTCGAGAGGCATTTCTTTTGTACCAACCTCTAGATATGATGCATTCACGTGGGTCAAGGATCTTAATTTATTCTGCCGTAAGCTTAAATGGCACAAGTTCTATAGACAAAATGATCTAGAAGAAAGCTTAAAGTTGGGTATTCCAATAGAAGAGTTCCCGATAGCTAGAACTCTAGCAGGACTGCTTACTGAAGGGGAAAGGGAGATTGGAAAGGGGCCTTTCACCTCTTTGAAACCTAAAACTACAAAATCCCCCCCACCCCTAGAGAGCAGCAACATTGACTTCTTCCTCGAAATTGTAACTCAAGAACTAACTAAGTTACAGGGCATTAAATCTAGCCTTAATCCCAATCTTAGGAAGGAGGAGGTTAATGCCATGATTCAACTAGAATCAGATCACAATATTATTATAAAGCCCTCTGATAAAGGGGGCAACCTCGTGATCTTGGACCATGAAGGGTGTAGATCTATGTGCAATAGAATTCTAGATGACAGAGAGTGCTATAGAGTTCTTCCCAATAATCCAACCAACAGCTTTCAAAATGAACTTGTGGAGATCTTGGGGAGGGCATTGGATGTGGGTCTTATCACATGTGATGAAATGAGATTTATGAACATAGGTCATCCTCAGATTCCCACGTTCTATGCTCTCCCTAAGATCCACAAAGGGCTAAATCCCCTAAAGGGACGCCCCATAGTGGCAGGTACAAATTCCCTATGCCAGAATGTAGGGATCTATATAGATAGGGTGTTGCGAGACTTTGTGACCGCTCTCCCCTCATACATCCGGGACACCACGGATTTGCTTACCAAATTAGATGGTCTGACGGTAGAGGAGGATATCCTATTGCCTCCATTGATGTAGAGGCCCTTTATAGCAAATCCCCCACGACAAAGGCCTTCAGGCCATTGCACATTTCTTAAAGACTAGAGGTGTCCAGTTTGGAGCCCATAGTGACTTTGTTCTTGAACTGACGGAATTTGTCCTGAAACATAACTTCTTCCTCTTCGACTCCAGGTTCTTCCACCAGCTCAGGGGGACAGCAATGGGGAGCCCTAGTGCCCCCACTTATGCTAATCTCTTCCTGGGCTGGTGGGAGGACACACTGGTGTTCGGAGAGGGGAATTGGTGGATGTGGAGGATTGTTTTCTGGAGCCGCTACATAGATGACATTCTCATTCTGTGGCGCGGCCCCAGGGACCTTTTTGTCAGGTTCATTGGTGAACTTAATAATAACACTATAGGGATGCATTTCACATTTGAGATAGGCCCTGCAAGTATCGCTTTTCTTGACTTACAAATAACACTGGTTGGTGGCCTGATTCACACTAAAACATATCGGAAACCTACATCAGTGAACAATCTTTTAAGATGGGAGAGCCACCACCCTGTGAGTCTAAAGCGAGGTATCCCGAAGGGACAGTATTTGCCTATTAGGAGAAACTGCTCCAACCTGGGGGATTTCATCTGTCAAGCCCAGGATCTAGAAAGACGCTTTGCCCAAAGGGGATACCCAAGGTAGAAATGGATGCCGTAGGTAGAAATCGAAATGACCTCTTGACAAGTAAACAACATAAGATCAAAGAAGATGATATCATAAGAATAATAGGAACTTTTGACCATTGTCATACCTTGGTACGAGACATTATTGAGAAATACTGGGACTTTCTACGACTGGACTCAGATATTACACGACCAGCCATCACTTTTCGAAGAGGAAGGTCCCTAAAAGATCGACTTGTACGTAGCCACTATAAGGCACCTCAAAAAACTGGCACTTGGCTTGACAGGAGACCGTTAGGGACTTTCAAGTGTGGATCCTGTGTTGCCTGTCCATTCATCAAACAAACTAAAATATTCACTAGTTTGGTGAGTGGCAGAATATACAACATCAGGGATTTCGCAAATTGTAAAACATCTTGAGTGGTCTACCTATGTACTTGTACATGTCCGTTACATACGTGGGGAAGACTAAGAGGGAGTTTAGGAGACGGGGTGGGTGACCCCTTGGTGACATTCGTAATAGAAGGGACACCCCTATTTCCAGACATGATTAGAGAAATTCATGGAGGGGATCCCTATTCCTTGATTTCAATGTCATCGAGGTGGTACGCCCGTCTCCTAGAGGTGGTGACTGGGACAAATACATCCTACAGAAAGAGGCAGAATGGATCTTTAGACTAAAAACTGTGAACCCAGAGGGTCTTAATGAATCCATTTCCTTCTGCTGTTTTTTGTAAATAAAGGGACCCCTTTGGATACCACTATAATTGCTTGGAAGACATTTTGAGTTAGATATAGGATATTGATCCATTTTATCTGAACAACTGGGAGTGATATCTGTATTTTTGGGTATATATAAAGTTATATTCCTTTGTATCCCCCTTACCTTCCGGTTCCCACAAAGTTTTTGTGCTGTAATTGAAGCTGTTTTGAATGTCCCTCTCTACCAGAATATCTCCTCCTCATATATACACCATTGTACACACAATTGGGATTTACAATCCTTTACCAATACATTTCCCGTAGTAATGTATAGGTGGAACGCAAGCGGAGAACCTGTGGAACGCATGTCCATCTTGGACATGCGCCGTAACGTCCTTAGGGCGTCGCCATCTTGCACATGCGCCGCGCTCTGGAACGCACGCGAGCGCTTTGCCGGCACAAGGAGGAGGAACAGGAGTGGGGGCTTATCATGTAAGTCTATAAGTAAGACACTTGCCTAACTTATAGTCACGACTTTCATCTTGTCGGCACTACTATACAGCAGCGGGCCGTACCGTTGTTAGCCACCGTGCTATTTCTATAATCCCCTGAAGAACCAAATATCGTTTTTGGGGAAACGCGTTGGGATTTTATACGCTGATGGGATACCAATTAGGTAGGGTGAGTGTGTGTAAGGAAAGCCACCGATAAGTGGGGCCGCCCCTTTCGGGGCGATTACTCTGCTTTTAGGCAGGGTGTAACAGGCCAAGCAGGGAGAGCATCCCATTAACCATCCTAGAGAGCCCCTGCTATATATCTCTGTTTGTATTTCTCCACATTTATTCATCTGCAAGAAAACTATTGAAGAAGTTGAGTGGCGTCCTGAAAAAAAGGAAGGATACCTATTACTGTGAAGCACCTCTACCCTACCTGAAATTTGGCTCCACGACGATACTGAAGTGGGCTTACGGACAATTGACTACTCAAGGACTTCTGCGTCTACATTTTCTTGGTCCATGAGTGAGTATCCACAGATGTGGTATTAAGTATCTGTCACATTACAAGGTATATCTTGTCAGCGTTATCTATGTCATTTAAGTGTTTGTATCTTGGATCTATATGTGGAAAAACTTTTTATGAGAATATTATTAAAAGTTACATTTTAAGTAGGACCATTATTCAGTGAATAAACAATTTTTATAAATGGTGGTATTTGGAGATGTGATATAATAGCGATATCTGTTACATAATAACATAGTAACATAGTTTGTAATGCTGAAAAAAGACACCTGTCCATTCAGTTTAGCCTGTTATCCTGCAAATTGATCCAATTGCTCAGGATACATTTATATTTGTGACACAACTTCTTTAAATCTCAGATTTTTCATTTCTAGGAGTCTAGAGAAAGGTATATGTTTTAATTCATATTTAGTGACAATTAATTGCAAAGTACTTTGATTATCTTTGATGTAAATTTATATAATTGCAATTATATTGTTTTTGAATTGTTTATATCAAGTGTTAATTGTACTGAAAATACTTTGATTTAGAAATTATGATTTATACAATCTTTAGAATTACAATAACTAAAATAGTCTAGTTATACATTTGTTTTTACATTTTCACAGCTTTGTATGGTCACAAGTTTGAACACAGTTGCCTTATACATCTATACAATTATGTTTATCTGTATTTTCGACATACAGTGATGGATGTTTTATATATTAAACTAAGTCAGCTTTAAGGTCCAGAAAGTTATAACAAAAGTGTTCCTTCATTTCAACTTTGAAAAGTGTGTATTTATTCGCTTCTATGCTATTTTGGCTTGGTCTGTGTAGTTCAAGTGTGCTCTGGGTCATTTTATAATGAAAAAATTTTCTTTTGGCACCCAACAGAATAATGAAAGAAAGGCCTTTCTTTTTAAGGCCCAAAACTGTACAGCTAAGGTGTATTTATGAGACAAAATCTGCCAGGTTATACTCACCAATGAAAATTATAAAAGATGAGAAAAAGAACAGGACAAAAGCTGAAGAAAACATCTAAACAAAACTCAGCCACCGCTAGAAGAAAATGCACTGCACATATGAAAGAAAAAAGAACCGACTAGACATCAGACCATTTTACAAATGCACAAATACACAATCCTTCCTTAGGAAATGTAAGAAAGAAACCAAGTGGAAACAAAAACATAATAGAAGTGTTACAATTCAAAACCTTTTACAAATTGTTACGAATGTATTAATCTAACAGTAACAAAATATTTTTGTTTCTGCACCTGATCCCCAATGTCTAAATTCTTTCTTATCCTGGTTTGACACAATTCTGTTATGGAACTTTTTTTTTGTTGCTGCATTGCTGAATTAAGAAAACCATAACTTTTATTGTTGATGTTGCCCTATGAGAGTTTGTTTACTATGAGACAAGCTGTATAATTTATTAAAAGATTTTTTTGAGTTGTGGTGGAAAAAAAAACAGGAATTCTGCTATTTCAGGGGCTTTGTTTGTACAACATTCACCATGCATTAAATTTATTCTGAGGGTCAGTGCAATTATGGCAACAGCAAATTATTTAGTTTTGTTCAAAAGATGGTTTTCAAAAGGTTGCCACATGGAGCCCTGGCTAGAAAATAGCCAAACCCCTTTATTCTTTTGGTCTGCAGACGTTTTGATATAGAAATGGTGGTTTCATCTGCTCAAACAACATAATTTCCAGTCCAGATAAAACTACTGAACCTCAACTGTCCACATCACTGCCCCATTTCTAGACACACCCCACAGGGCCAGGAAGTGGCTTAAACCCATGACAGCTACAGCCAGACCCATGCTCAGGGATCACTTCTGCTTGAATGGCACGCCCTTGCTAGTCTGTATATCCCTGTCATCTTTTGAATCTATGCTTCATGCATATTTCCTGATTGCAATACTGTTATTTTGTGCCTGCTGACGTGCTTATATTTATGTTACAGTTGCTGGATTTTTTGTTTCACTGTTAGATGTTCATTTTTTAGTATACAGGGAGGTCCTGCCTTACTAGACCCCAGTGTTGTAGGTGTGCATCTGTTTTTATCTATTTTTGTACTGTTGTTCAAATTTACTATACAATAAAAATGTAACTTGATACTATGATTACTTTGTGCATTGTAATGGTGTTTTTGTTCAGTGGTATTTATATGTTTATTTGCTACACAGGCCTATTTATTTATGCCCAGTTTTTATCTAAGGAGTGGATTTCAATTGTAAGGAAACCTTGCATAATATTGCCCACTATTAGAAAAGCAAATACACCACTGACAATGGTGACAATAACAAAAGGTTAAATTCTCACTCAAGGAGAGAATAAGAATATCTAAATGTCAGTGCTCTTATTTCTACTGATCTGAGCTCATATGAGTGAGACAAGCATGTCAATACAATTAACTGCAAACACAGAGAGGATTAGAAAAATAACTTAGAGAATTGTCCAGTAATAAGGAAGGCTCCAGTGCCTTTATTTCTGACAATAATGAAGACACAGTAGCTGAAACACATGATGTGCTGTATGCAATTTTCTTCCACATAATCCTAATCAAGTCTCTTATGTCCAACTATCCTGAAGAAAAAAACATCAGATGCTGTTGTGCTTCTTGCAGGGTTTACTACGGATTACTATTAGAGAAACCACTTTCTTTTAGTCCTTTACTAAAATACTAGACATTACTTTTGCAACATTTATATAATAAGATACTTTCCAGGGACATAACTATCTAGCCATAGTAGCCATAGCACTTGCTATGGGGCCCAGATATTGGAGGACCCTATCAGGTGCAAGAACATTGTACTTTTTTTTAAGGAATAATACTTTTTTTTTAAGGAATAATAATATGCCAACTTTTTGCTATAATGTGGGTCTTCTGAAATATTGTGCTATTTACACATACCTTTATTTTTTTCTACTTATTCTGCTGTTTTAATTTTTTTACACTAAGTGGTGGGGTCCCATCTTATTTTGCTATGGGGCCCTATGAATTATAGTTACGTCCCTGATACTGTATATTACATAAAACAAGCCAATGGACAAAAACACTTTCCAGTGCTCGTAAACCCTTGCATACACTATCTTTATTAAGTTTTTCTTTTCAAAGCTTAGCCTTTTGCTATATATGTATTCATTACTTCCTCTGAATTCTAAATGAGAAGAATCCAGAGGGTAAGTGATCAGTTAAAAAGTCTTGGAAAACCCTTCTACACTTCATGATTCCATACATATGAAATACAGAGGGATTTAAATACATATCATAAATGCCTGATTGAAAAATGTAAATAAATATGAGCTTGTTAACAGATAGTCTGGTACAGAAGGCAGAAAGATCTGCACAAGAGCTTAAAATCTCAGTGGGGATTTCTGAACCAATAGTCCCCACTTGAGCAGAGAGACCTCCAATAGCTACATCACACTTTGTAATAGCTGCCATCAGTTCCCCAAACCACTCAGGTTGAGGTTGTGTCTGGGGTTCTAATTGGGAGCTGTTAGGGGAACCAGCTGCCTTACGTTTCTTGGGGTTCTGATTGATTTTTATTATCTTTTGGATTTCTTCCCTTGTCCGCTGAAAATGACAGAAACTGGTCAATTTTTTGTACTGATTTAGTATCTTTCTTGTCTTTAACTTCAGTAGCTATTGGTTCAGAACTTTCATTTTTAAGGAATGATGTATCTAGTTTCAAAGAAAGGGTCAGTGAGGCTGAACAGAGGATAAGCTCTCTTGAGGATAACATGTTGAAGGCTGTTAACGAAATGAAAGATTTAATAAATGAGAATAAGGCCCTAAAATTGAAAGTCATTGATTTAGAGGATCGGTCTCGCCGTGCAAATTTGAGGCTAGTGGGGTTTCCAGAGGGGGCTGAGGGTGGAGACCCGGTATCCTTTGTGCAGGACTGGCTAAAGGACATTATAGGATTAGACCATCTTTCTAAAAACTTTTGTATTGAACGCGCCCACAGGATCCCGACGAAGCCCCTTCCACCGGGTAGTCACCCTAGGGCAATTATTATTAAATTATTGAACAGCCGGGATAGAGACATCATCCTGAGGAGGAATAGAGAGCTAAGAGAAATAAAATATAATAACAACAGGATTTCAATTTTCCAGGACTACGCTACTGAGACGCAAAAACTTAGAATGACATTTTGCACAAGTTAAGAAGAGGCTGATATTGAACGGGACTAAATACTCATTGTTATTTCCGGCACGTTTGCGGATTCAACATGAGGATAGAGCATGGTTCTTTCTCACCTCGGAGGAAGCCACACATTGGATGGACAGCAAGGGATTTAAATATTTAAATGAAACTATAGTGTTTCATCGTTTGTTCTTTTTTTTTTCTTTTTTTTTCCTAGTGAAAGGGGCTCAGCTGGCTAGCTCGGGTTAGGGGCTCGTTTTAGGTCTTCTTAGACGAGCTATAGAGGGGGGGATTGGGGAGGGTTGGGGGTAGGGACCTTATGTTTAGGTTTTTTTTTTTTTCTTTTTTTCTTCTCTTTTCTTTTTATTTGGTACTTGGTCGGGGAGTTACTATGTCATGGAGAATTGAATGAGTACGGCGGTGGTCACATGGAACATTAGAGGCCTTTCTGATAGAATTAAAAGGGTGGGGATCTTTGATTTGCTGAAAAATCACATGCCAGCAATAGTTGGCCTTCTTGAAACACACCTGACGGTAGACTCAATTAAAGTCACTAAAAAATTATGGTGGGGCGCACAGTATCACTCCTGTTATTCGAAATTTTCTAGGGGAGTAAGTGTTTTTTTTCATAAGAAAATAAATTGGGAATTAATAGAAAAAGTTATAGACACGGAAGGCCGATATATTTTTTTGCACGGTAAATTGGAAACACAGATATGTATATTGGCATTTATATATGTTCCACCGCCGTTCTCACTTACTGTCTTTCAGGACTTGGTTAAGTTCCTCGCGAGGAAAGATGCCTGTTTAACTGTGGTAAATGGGGATTTTAATAATGTTTTTTTGGATACATTGGACAGGTTTTAGATCCTCGCATGTTAGGGTGATCCCCAAGACCTTCCCAGCTAGCTAATTTCTGTGAAGCCATAGGTTTGGTAGATATATGGAGGTGTCGTAATCCTACCCTTAGGGTGTATTCATGCTATACTAAAGCAAAAAATTATTTTTCTCGTATAGATCATGTACTATGCAATGTAGGATACGAGGCCTCTATGGGCAAGATTAGCTACCTGGTTTCATTCAACACAGGAATTAGACATACTTATAGCAAATAGGGCCAAAAATATAATTTTCTTTAGAGGAAAGAGGGAATTCTGGGAGGCTGGTTCCCCCAATAAAATTATAATGGCGGTTGTGAACAATCAATTAGGGAATAACTTTATAGCTACGATCAAAACCAAATCGGGTAAAAAAACTAATAACCAAGATGAGATTCGGGAGGTCTTTCAGGACTTCTATGTAGACCTTTATAAAACAGAATTGATGGTGGACAGTACCCAGATAGTTGAATATTTAAAAGAACTATCCTTCCCCCGTCTTACGGATTCCCAGAGGGAGGAACTAGATGCACCAATAACTGGTATGGAAATAGAGGTAGCAATCAGACAGCTTCGCGGAAATTCGGCCCCAGGATCCGATGGGTGTCCATTAGAGATTTTTAAGAGACTCGGACAAGTTTGGATACCTGACCTTAAAAAGGTAATCGACTCTGCTGTCGAGGGGTCTAGATTGCCTGAGTCGATGGTGGAGACAAGAATAATACTAGCTCTTAAAAAAGGGAAGGATCCTACCGAGCCCGAGTCTTATAGGCCAATAGCATTGATAAATGGGGACGCGAAGCTGCTTGCCAGGGTGCTTGCTAATAGGTTGGCTAAATATATCTCGGAACTGATCCATCCAGATCAAAGCGGTTTTATACCGGGGCGATCAACTAGGAACAACCTGTGGAGACTATATGCCAATTTACAGACTGGCACTGGGGAGGGTTCCCGCTCCATCCTGTCGTTGGATGCCACTAAGGCCTTCGACAAGGTGGAGTGGGAATTCTTGTGGCAAGTCTTAATTTCCTTCGGTGTAGGTCACAAATTTGTTGGGATGGTGAAGCTGCTATATTGCGGTGCCTCTACCAGGATTCTTATAAATGGTCACGAATCGGAAAGGATACTGTTGGCTAGGGGCACGAGGCAGGGCTGTCCCCTCTCCCCGCTTCTCTTTGCCTTGGCAATCGAGCCTCTTGCAACTCAGATTAGATCAGACAGTAGAATTAGGGGTTTCGGAGAGGCGGGGAGAGGGGACAAAATAAGTCTTTATGCAGATGATGTGCTTATATTTTTAGAGGAGCCACTTAATGGAAGTAAATATGTTATGGAGATTATAGAGAGATATGGAGCATATTCAGGTTTTAAAGTAAACTGGGATAAATCCCTCCTCCTGCCCTTGAATAGAGAGATTAAAGACAACTTAGGTAACATGAAAGTTCTCAAACCGGGCGAAGATTTTGTTTACTTGGGAATAAGAGTCTCAGGTGATTTGGAGGACTTTGTAAAGCTCAACCTTGTACCCCTAGTCAAAGAAGCAGAAAAAAGGATCAAGCTCTGGAATGGTATGGCTTTCTCTAATGCCAATAGAATTATGTTGTTGAAAACAATCTTATTCCCAAAATTTTTGTATATATTTGTAGCTTCGCCTATCTGGATAAATGATCTTTATTATAGGAAGGTGATAGCGTTATTTAATCGGCTAATATGGGGTAGATCTAGAAACAGAATTAAATATGAAGAATTGTGTCGACCCAGAACAAAAGGGGGACTTGGGTTACCTAACCCCAAACTATATTTCCTAGCAGCCAGATTACAGGAAGTAATGGGAATGAAAGATAAATCCATTGGTAGAGTATGGTATATAGACAACCAACAGCACCGTGATATATACGCTTTTTTGGAAGCAGAGACAGATAGTACTAAGCATAAAATGAACAATATAATGACCTATACACTCAAGAAGGCGTGGGAGGAGCTAAAGTATACTATGGGCCACACAGGAACCTTTGATTTCACACCCCTTTGGAATAACGCTAATTTAGAGGAATTGGCTAAAATATCTCCTTTTAATAGATTAAAGGTTAAGGGCATTAGGACATTGAAAGATATTTTTGCTTTAGGTAAACTCAAAAGTTGGGAGGAATTAGAAAAAGAATTCGATTTGTCAGATAAAGATAAATATGCTTATATACAGTTAAGAAGTGCAGTTAATAAAACAAGGGAAAAAAACAAGTATGAATATACTCTGGCTACAGGATTAGTACTTGACTTAATTAATGAAAAAGTACCGCGGAAAAAAAAGACTCTCGGTAATTTATAATAAGTTGATCCAGGTAAAATTACTAGACAAACCATCTAATTCTTATTTTAAATGGAGTACTGATCTAGATAGTATAGGACAGCTTAACTGGGAGAGAATATGTTTAAATATTCAGAAATCGTCATTAAATAGGAACCACCAACTGATCCAACTAAAAATTATACTGCGTCTCTACTATTCTCCCCATTTCCTGTTTAGAATTAAATATAGATCGAACTCCCAATGTCCTAAGTGCAAAAGTGATAATGCGGACTTGTTGCATATGTTATGGCAATGTCAACATATCGCACAATTTTGGGTACAAGTAAGGAAGGAAATAGAGAAAGATTTAAAGATTAAATTATCACCTACACCTAAGTTAATGATTCTGGGAGATGATTCAAATGTACGACTGAATGAGAAATTGAAAAGAAAACTCCTATACTATTTGTTCTATGGACGGTATCATATCATGAGAAAATGGATGGATATCAATCCACCGAATATTAAGGCATGGAGGGAAACATTGGAGTGGTATAAAAAAGTTCTGCACGACTAATATAATTACAAGTAGTTCACCTCTTTTTTTTTTTTTTCTTTCTTTCCTTGTGTTTGTCTTTTATCATTATGATATATAATTTGTGGTCCCTGGGGAGGGAGGTATGGGTGGGGGGGTTGGCTTAGAATGTATGCACTCTATTTATATGTGATAATATGTATTTTTGAAAACTAAATAAAGGGATAAATTTAAAAGGAAAAAAAAAATAAAAATCTCAGTGGGGAACAGGTAACAGAGAGTAGGTTAGGATAGTGCAGGTTATTATAGTTTGTAAGCTTTTCTGAAGAGGTGGGTTTTCTGATTCCTTGTTAAAGTGTGGAAAGGGTCAGAGAGATGTATTTGGGGTTATGGGCAGGTGTGGATTGGCCATAGATCTTACAGGGAAATTTCCCAGTGGAACAATGCCCAGGGGTCCGCCTGAGCCCTCCTCATGGCCGGCCAGTGGAAGTTTTTGGGGCAGCATTTTGTGATGGACTGTGGTTTTTAGCTCTGTTGGGGTGATATAATGTGCCACAATATGGTGTTGCTGACTCTGCCTTCCATCAGTTTGGACCCAACTACAAAACGAGGCCACTTTTAGTATTTTTTCCAGGGCCACTTCAAGTTCCCAGTCCACCCCTGGTTGTGGGTTCCAAAGTATGAGATGTCAATGGAAGAAATATTCGAAATGTTGTGTGGCTCCATGGATAGAACTGTGACTTACAATGCTGGGATCCTAGGATCAAATCTGATGAAGGATAACATCTGCATGGAGTTTGTATGTTCTCCCCGTGTTTGTGTAGTTTTCCTCCAGGTACTCCAGCTTCCTCCCACACTCCAAAGATATACTGATAGGGAACTTAGATTGTGCATACAGTGAGTGATTACAGTATAAAGTGCTGTGGAAAAATAAATAAATCTTGATACAAAAAAGGAAACAAGAAAATTGCTTAAACATACCCTATTGGGGTCTCATACAGATGGGGGTCCTTCTATGAGCCAGTGTGTAGAAACTATAATAATGAGGGCCCATATTAATTTAAATCACTAGCTTGTAATATACATTTACTGCTCACCTAGATACTATGAAGCTACAGATACTATGACTTGAGCCAGCTTTAATTCAAAAATAGGGTATCTTGCTACGGCAACCTCTTTAATATTGGACTTCCATTAAAGCAATTTTAGGTGCATCATTGCATTTTTTGTATTGTTCTGTATGTAACAAAGTACATTTTTTATTTCACTTATAGTGTGAAAACTAGTGATGATCGAGCACCCCGATGTTCGAGTGCTCGGGCGCTCTGGCTGGACACTAGTTGGTGCTTGAGTGCTCGGCCGAGCACCCGAGTACAATGGAAGTCAATGGGAGAAGACCAGGCACCCCCTGCTCTGCAGAGGGGAGGGTGTCTGGTCGATAGGGAAAGGTGAGAAAATGGTGGAAACACCACTGAATTGTTTAGGGAACAGCATGGGGAGGAGGTCTTGATGCTTCTTGGACACCAAAGTTGCTGCTATTAACGATGATGTCCGACTATTACGCCACTTTTATGGAATGACAAAAATACCCCCTCAAAACCCAAGATAACATCGATTTTACAGGAAATATTGTTAGAAAAATTTATTTACTTGTACGTAAAGCGCAAGTAGCAGCACGCCCTCACCCCTAATGTTTTACACAGATCAGCAGCAGGCACTCGCCCTGAATGTTTTACACGGTCATCTCAGCAGCAGGCATTCGCCTCTAATTTTTTAGACGGTCAGATCCGCAGCAGACCCTCACCCCAAATGTTTTTGAGTGTCAGCAGCACTGAACATCAACTTGTCAGGATGAGGACCAGAGTGAAGAAGTAACATAGTAACATAGTAACATAGTTTATAAGGCCTAAAAAAGACATCTGTCCATCCAGTTCGGCCTGTTATCCTGCAAGTGGATCCAGAGGAAGGCAAAAAAAGGTAGAGGTAGAAGCCAATATTCCTCACTTTAAGGGAAAAAATTCCTTCCCGAAGAGGAAGAGGAAGTAGTAGACGATGAAATCAGTGGCCCAACATGGGAAGGAGGCAAGCTGAGCGAGGACAGCAGTACAGAGGGGAAGGGATGCGCAGCACCGCAACAGGCTGGAAGAGGCGGTGGAGTGGCAAAAGGGAGTAGGCAGGCCACACCAACAACTTTGGACGATAAAAGAATTGTCATTTGCAACCTGTGCTGTACCAAAATGAGCAGGGGCATGAACACTAGCAACCTGACCACCACCAGCTTGATCTTCATGGCAGCAAAGCACCCTAATAGGTGGGCCAAACGCCTGGATCCACAATCGGTGTCTGCGGGTCACACCACTGCCTCCTCTTCCCTGTGTCACGTGCTAGCCAAGACGCAGGCCCAGATGCTTCCCCCCTGCACCTGGACCCTCGCAAGCACCATCAGTGAGCACATCCACTTCTGTGTCCCAGCGCAGTGTACAGATATCCATACCCCAGGCCTTTGAGCGAAAGTGCAAATACTCAGCCACCCACCCACAGGCCATAGCCCTAAATGCACACCTTTACAAATTGCTGCCGCTGAAAATGTTGCTTGTGGACACTGAGGCTTTTCGCAGTCTGATGGCGGCGGCTGTCCCTCATTACTCAGTACCTAGCCGCCACTATTTTTGACGGTGTGCCCTCACTGCCTTACACCAGCTTGTGTCCCGTAACATAACCCGTGGCCTGACCAACGCAGTTACTGGAAAGGTCCACTTAACGACTGACACATGGACAAGTGCTTCTGGCCAGGGATGCTAGGCATGGTTTTGTCTGATAAAGGCCGCAACTTGGTGGCGACTTTGGAGCTCAGCAAGCTCACACACATACATAGGAGGGAAAGGAGATTAGGCCTGGAAACTAAGGAAGGAAGATGGACACCTCCTAAAGGAAACCCTGACTCTAATCCTGACTTACTACCAGTATGAACAGACCTCAAAGGTAGGCGAGTTCATACACAGGAACCTAAACCAACCTGACCCTATAGGACCCTGAAATTAATGACAGGAATGAGTCTACCTGTTCCTCCAACAGGAAGGACGAACAGGAGTCTCCCTCAGGCCAAACAACTGCTTCAACTTAGTGGTTCAGTTTTTTTTTTCAAAAAACTACATTTTTTTGCCGGAGCTGCTGGTGAAGGTGCCCATTTCCGAAAGTCACCTACAGCTTCCGCTGGTCTGGCAACGCTGCAGCAGCACTTACACTTGCCAGCTCACTGACTGCTGTGTGATCTGAGCACGCGCTGGAACCCTACCTGCTCTCAATAAAGACGAACAGCGCTACATGTGGAAAAGGTTCTGATAAGCGTCCTAGTGTCACAACTAGGAGGGAAAAATTTTGAAAAATGGTAAAGGATTACCTAGCTGACAATGTCAACGTCCTCAGCAATCCCTCTGTGCCTTAAAATTATTGAGTGTCTAAGTTGGACACATGGCACGAACTGGCGATCTATGCTTTGGAGGTGCTGGCCTGCCCTGCCGCCAGCATTTTTTCGGAGCAGTTATTTACTGCTCTCAATAAAGATGAACAGCGCTGCATGTGGAAAAGGTTCTGATAAGCAGCCTAGTGTCACAACTAGCAGGGAAAAGTTTTGTAAAATGTTAAAGGATTACCTAGCTAACAATGTCAATGTCCTCAGCGATCCCTCTGTGCCTTATAATTATTGGGTGTCTAAACTGGACACATGGCACGAACTGGCGTTCTACGCCTTTGAGGTGCTGGCCTGCCCTGCCGCCAGCGTTTTTTCAGAGCGGTTTTTTAGTGCCGCTGGGGGGCATAATAACTGCTAAGCGCATCCGCCTGTCAACGGAAAATGCTGACAGATTGACGCTAATCAAAATGAACAAGGCCTGGATTGCCCCTGACTTCACTACCCCACCAGAGGAAAGCGGCTGAACATAAAGGAACTTTAAATGTGGCTTTTAAGGTGTATTAAATACACTGTATTTCCATGAACCCCTTCCTCTTCTCGTCCTCTTCCTCCCCTTCCTCCGGCATATCAAACTGCTTATTAGGCTGCCCTCGCCTTTAAATATTTAAGAGGTTCACCAGCAGGCCCTCACCACAAATTTTTTAACCTAAAAAAATTAACCTCACTCTGGTCCTCCTGACATGTTGACCTAACAAGAACCTGTCTTGCGCCACCCTTCAAACTGAGACATGAAGCTAGGAGTTTTGGATGACTTTGTTTCTTGGGCTCTGCCAGCAGGCACAGTTTCACCGCGCCCAGAGCCATCGCATCAGCGTTAACCATCAGCAGCACGCCCACTTCCCCGTCCCTTAGTGCTTGCCTTGTGCATATTAAACAGTATATAACAAAGTATAGTAGAAGAGAGACGGCACTCACCGGATTCTGTCCAATACTCACTTTATTCTTAAGAAAACAATGTAAATGGCAGGGGCACAGGACGCCATAGCAGGCACCAACAAGCGGCAACGGCCGTTTCGCGTGGATACGCTTCTTCAGGCCTCTCAACGTCATGACGCAATCGCGTGACTTTTAAACTCTGCAGCGCGACTCGGCTGACATGCGCAGATGCAGCCTGTCGCTATATCAATACATAATATAAAACCAACATATAACATCCATATTATTCACCTTAGGTATGCTTACAGAAAAATACTTAAGTCATTTTTTTCATTAAGGCCTAACGGGCCCATAGCATTTGTTTTAATGATCCAGCTGGCTTCCTTTTGTAACAATATCGAATGCCTATCGCCCCCTCTAGACAGAGGTGGTACTGTTTCTATACCTGCAAATGATAATGTCCTGGGGTCGCCTCTATGGGATTCTCTAATGTGTTTAATGACACGGGGACAACCTTTACCTGTGCCTATAGAATTAAAATGCTCCCTAATCCTCTCATAGAGGGGTCTGATCGTTTTCCCAATATAGAAGCGACCGCAGGGACACATTAGCAGGTATACCACAAATTTACTCCTACATGTGATGAGTTGGTTAACTTTGTGCTGTACACCTCCAAACTTCAACAGGCTACGTTGAACATTAAATCTGCAAAAGGAACAATTTCCACATTTGTGGTTCCCTTGTGGAATAAAATACCTTAACCACGTGTCTGACCTTTTCTCCTGATATCTACTCCGGACCAACTTGTCCCTCATGGTATGACTTTGCCTAAAAGCGACAATAGGTTTTTGGCGCACTATGTCACCAAGGGACTCATCCCTACTTAACATATCCCAATTATTACATATGACTTTACGTATAGTATCAGCCATAGGACTGTACTTAAAAGAAAAAACAAACCAATTCTGTCTCTTTTTTGACTTTTCTATCTTATGTTTCTGTGAAAGTAGGTCATCCTGTGATAACCGTGCTGCCTCCATCATCGCTCGGTGTAGTGCCTCTATAGGGTAGCCTCTTTTTATCAATCGTTCTTTTAGTTCCATGGCTTGGATCATATAGTCATCCTGGCTACTATTAATCCTTCTGAGACGTATGAATTGACCAAGAGGCACTGCCCTTTTTACATGTTGAGGGTCAAAGCTGTTGTAGTGGGGGAGAGAGTTGGTCGCCGTGGGCTTTTGTAGCCCCTGGTGACCACACAATCTCCCCGCACCACAACAGCTACATCCAAAAACTCCAATTCTTGCCCCCCAAAATTATGTGTGAACTTCATGTTCATTTCGTTATGTTCATTTAAATAGTGCACGAAATCACTGAACTGGGATTCTGTACCTGACCATACGATGAATACATCATCTATATAACGTAAGTATAATTGGATGTATTGTAGAAATGGATTTCTCAAAGCATAAATATATCTGTCCTCAAAACAGGCTAAAAAGATGTTTGCAAAAAGTACAAGCCTACCTGCGCTGTCCCCATCGCGCTGTTACCTTCGGTTTTGTCTAAAACCACTGATCCCCCAAATCAGCTCTAGGGTAGTTTTTGTTTAAATAAGCATGAAGAGCTCTCTATACGAAGTTCACTGTTGGTTAAATTAAAAAATAAAGAGCTTCCTCTATAAAGTTCACAAAATTGTGACCTTTATCAGTCCTCATCAATACTTCTCTAATGGAAGCTACCCCCGTATTATGTGGGATACGAGTATACAAACTCTCTACATCTAACGAGACCAAATGATATCCCCTCTGCCAATGAAAAGATTTCAGAGACAGAAGGAAGTCATTTGTGTCCCTTACATAGGACGGGACATCTTTCAGTAGAGGTCTTAATAGCCAATCTAAATATTCAGATAGGGGTTCAGTAGCAGAGCCAATTCCGGCCACAATGGGGCGCCCAGGGGGAAACTAAATATTCTTGTGTACCTTAGGTAAAAAGTACCACGATGGTTTTGAAGGGGACACCGGCAGCAGTCTCTCGGCAGTCTTCTTAGAGAGAACATCCAACTCTACATACTTCCGTAATAAACTCTGCAAATTAGAACAGATCTTATTAGTTGGATCATAGCTCAATTTTTCATATACTGTAGTATCCTCTAACTGCCTCATAGCTTCAGAGACATAGTACTCTCTTGTCATAAGTACCACATTACCACCCTTGTCCGCCGGTTTAACTATGACATCTCTACAGGACCTCAACCAATGTAAGGCCTTCGACTCACCACTGGTGAGATTGGGAGGTAAGGTCTGATAAATGAGAGCCTTTATCTCCTTCAACACCTGGTATTGAAAGAGCTCAAGGCTACTGCCGGCGGGCAAGGGTGGACAAAAGGTAGATTTAATCCCTCCAGTGAATTCCTGCACAGCATATAAGGCCTTACATTGGTTGACTGCAGATTTTTATTAAGTATATGATAAGAAAAATTTCACCCAATGTCAAATATTTAGAATGTGCAAACATTATACAGCAGAATCAAATGAGGAACTGCGGCCTAAATTAACGGTAGAAAAAATAGCAACGTATGTCAGCTATATAGATAACAGAAAAGCTATAATGCACATGCTGTGCACGTACTGGTAGTGTCGGGGCGCACTTGCGTTCTTTTTGCCTTTTTGTCCTTTTGAACAGAAATACTAGCCCTGCCTATCCAAATTCTATCCCTACAGTTTAAGTCCCTTCTTGCGCAAATGTTATACAGCAGACACAAATGGGGAACTGCGGCCTTAATTAACGGTAGAAAAAATAGCAACGGATGTGAGGTATATAGTCTACAGAACGGTTCTAATGCACACTCTGTGCATGTGGTATTAGCGTCAGGCACACTTGCGTTCTTTTTGCCCCAAAAGAAAAAAAAAATGCAGCCAGAAATACCAATGGACTTTTGTGTCTTTTGAATAGAAACACTAGCCCTACCTAGCCAAATCCTATCCCTACAGTATAGGTCCCTTCTTGCGCAAATGTTATACAGCAGACGCAAATGAGAAACTGCGGCCTAAATTAACGGTAGAAATAAATAGCAAAGGATGTCAGGTATATAGACTTTTAAAAGGTTCTAATACACACGCTGTGCACATACTGGTAGTGTCAGGGCACATTTGCGTTCTTTTTGCCCCAAAAGAAAATAAAAATGCAGCCAGATATAACAATGGACTTTTGTGTCTTTTGAACAGAAACACTAGCCCTACCTAGCCAAATCTTATCCCTACAGTATAATTCCCTCCTTGCGCAAATGTTATACAGCAGACGCAGCTGAGGAACTGTGGCACAAATTAACGGTAGAAAAAATAGCAACGGATGTCAGGTATATAGACTACAGAACGATTCTAATGCACACGCTGTGCACATGGTATTAGTGTCAGGCACACTTGCGTTCTTTTTGCCCCAAAGTAAAAAAAAAATGCAGCCAGATATAAGAATGGACTTGACAATGGACTGTGACTTTTGAATAGAAATACTAGCTCTGCCTAGCCAAATCCTATCCCTACACAAGTCCCTCCTTGCGCAAATGTTATACAGCAAGACATGAAAAAGGTACTGCAAGTTTAACAGCAGAAATAATAGCAAAGGATGTCAGGTATATTGTATACAGAGAGTATCATACAGCATGCAGCAGCTGCACAGGTGGCGTTAATGGCAGGCCACCTAGCGATATTTTTAACACCCCCAAAATAAAATAAAAAGTTTTCCAGCAAGATATAATAACCCTTAAAAGGGCTTTTGGGTCTTTGAAACAGAAATTCTATCCCTGCCTAGCGTTCTTCTGTCCCTACTCTGTCTGTCCCTGCTTGCAGCAGCTCTCCCTGCTCTGAACCGGTCACATGTCACCGGGTGCTTTATAGCACCCAATGATGCATTTCCGGCCAGCCAATTACTGTAATGCCAGTAGCTAACATGGCTACTGGCATTACAGTGAATGCCAGCACCTTCCCGCACGCTAATTGGCTAATTAGCATTCGGGGAAGAGACTCGAGCATGGCGCTCGAGCACACGCGGTGTTTGGCAGAACACCACGTGGTCATGAGCGCCGCCATGTTCGGCCGAATAGTGTATTCGGCCAAACATGTTCGCTCATCACTTGTGAAGACCACTCATTCTGCCAGAATCTATCACGCTGGCCAAAACTAAAATATATTTGGTAGATCTGTCTCTTTCTTGAACAACTAATTCTGTAAGACTTGTCATACTGCAACACCTTAACCTAGAAATCTTTGTGCATGAATTTCAGTTTATGTGGAAATGCTGATAAGTGTTAAGAAGAAAGAACTCTTTCAATTTTCATTTAAACTTGCATTGAAGATTAAATACGTTCTAAGCTTCTTGTGGTGGCTGTTCCTTATGATGAAGTGCTCATAATCTTGTAATTAATGACCTGACAAGATGCAAACATTAATCAGTAAGTGGTACTTTCAGCAACAGGAATGGGTTCGTAAATGACTATTATTTCAATGAGTGTTATTTATGCTATCAATACTTAATCTGGGACAAACTAGAAAATTTCCATGAATATTTCATTAGATTTTTAGAGTTTAATATTTTTGTAGACTTTATTTTTGTAGACTTTGAGCAGCACTTTACATTGTATAAAACAGTTATTATGCAGATACATCGGAATTGTAATGTAATTGTACACAAACATGGGTGATTTCGACAAATGCATTATCTGTTTTTTTAAAATTCTGCTTTGATTATTTCCATTAATAAAACAATAATTTGGAATGTCATGGAACACCCTTTTTGCATATCTTGATTATAAAGGAACCCCTATGGGTTGTTAGCATTACTCTACTTAAATTGCTTCCCATTAAATCGCTGCCTATTCACTTCCTAATGCAAAGTGCAACTTCCTGTTCGAACTTGAATGGCTGTTTCTTCTTTCCCCCACAGGCTGCAGTTCTAGGGCTTCCTCTCTGTGTCTTTTGGTTATCTTGTTTAACCCTTTAGATGCCACAGTTAATAGTGCTTGTGACATCTAAGAAGCTTGACAGAGAGACAGTGTTATCTCTGTCAGCTCATCGGCACCCTGCAACATGATGTCAATGAGTTTCCTAATGTCTCTATGTCTGCCAGAGGCATTTGCTTCATTGGTCATGCTAGAGAAAGTTTAACCCCTTGAGTTCCAGAGGATTTCTCATTTTTCGCATTTTTGTATGCCTTCCCCAAGCCATAACATTTTTATTTTTCCATTCATATAGCTGTATGAGGGCTTGTCTTTTGCTGAACAAGTTGTACTTTCTAATGGCATCACTTGATGTTTCCTAAAATTCCAAATTGGGTAGAATTGGAAAAAAAATGCAATTCTATCCCAGTTTTACAGGTTTTGTCACTACAATGTTCCCTATGCTGTAAAACTGACCTGTTAACTTCATTTTCATTTAATAAAATATATTAATATAAAGATATGAAAATTAAAATTTTTAAAAATAAATATTTTTTCTTTTCATCACCATATTCTGACCACCATAACTTTTTTTAAATTACAGTGTCTTGAAAAAGTATTCATTCCCTTTGAAATCTTCCATATTTTTTCACATTATACCAACAAATTTAAATGTATTTTATTGGGATTTTATGTGATAGACCAACTAAAAGTAGCAAGTACATTTGTGTGAAGTGAAAAAAAAAATGATACATGGTATCCAAAATTTGAATAAATAAAAATCTGTAAAGTGTGGCATGGATTTATATTCAGTCAATACTTTTGCTGCAATTAGAGCTGCAGGTCTTTTGGGTTATGTCTACCAGCTTTGTACCTCTAAAGACTGAAATTTTTGCCCATTCTTCTTTGCAGAATAGCTTGCGCTCATATTGGATTGAGAGCGTTTATGAACAGCAATTTTCAAGTCTTCTCAATGGGATTTATGTCTGGACTTTGACTGGACTATTGTAACACATGAATATGCTTTGATTGAAAATCTTTCCATTGTAGTTGTGGTTGTATATTTTGGGTTGTTGTCCTGCTGGAAACATTCTCAACCCTTTTGCAGCCTCTACCAGGTTTTCATCCAGGATTACCCTGTATTACCCTGTACCCTCCATCCATCTTCCCATCTACTTTGACCAGTTTCCCTGTCTTGCTGAAGAAAATCCTCCCCGCAGCATGATGCTACCACCACCATGTTTCACGGTGGGGATGATGTATTCAGGATGATGTGCACTGTTATAGAATTTTGCATATAAACCAAATAGTTCCAGTTTCACATGTTTGCTTTGTCCCCTACATGGCTTGTGGCAAACTGCAAATGGGGCTTTTTATGGCTTGCTTTTAAAAATGGCTTTTTTCTTGCCACTCTTCCATAAAGACCAGAATTGTGGAGTATACAACTAATAATTGTCCAGTGGACAGATTCTCCCACCTGAGCTATGAATGTCTGAAGCTCCTGGGACCAGGGACGTCTTGGCTGCTTCTCTAATTAGTTTTCTTGCCAGGGCTGTCAGCTTATGTGGATGGTCATGTTTTGGTAGGTTTGTAGTTGTACCATACTCCTTCCATGTTCAGATGATGTATTGAACAGTGCTCCATGAGATGTTCAAAGCTTGTTATATTTTTTCATAATCTAACCTGCTTTATACTTCTCTGCAACTTTATGAAAAAATGGCAATGACCATTTGTCTTATGGGATAAATATTTTTATAATTTTAAGGCATTTTGGGGCATTATGTTTTTATTATTTTTTTATTATTTTAATTTTGGTTTGCAGGGTGGTTGTAACCATGGAAACAAGCAATGTATAATGTGATGGAAAAATGAATGAAGCCAACAAAGGAAGCAGTGTCAATAATAACAAAACATTCCATGAAACAGTTCCATGAAACTCTTGGACTTCTTGGAACGTGTTCCTTAGAAGACAGGAGCAAACTGATAGGAGCAAACTGATGTCCTAAAATGCTAGGTATTTGGCTAGGCAACCAGGGACAAATATAAGATTATAAAATATTTACCTGCTACTACAAGATCCTGCAAGGAGGGATTACATAGAAGAGGGCCATATTAAGAAAATTTTCTCGTATTTTCTAAATTTCCACATGACATAACTGAGGACC
The DNA here is from genome assembly GCA_900303285.1 of Rhinella marina. Taxonomy (NCBI): domain Eukaryota; kingdom Metazoa; phylum Chordata; class Amphibia; order Anura; family Bufonidae; genus Rhinella; species Rhinella marina. Next base: position 22,637 of record ONZH01008305.1, read on the forward strand.
AGAACAAGCTGGATAACTCATAAGATCAGTCCCTGGTAAAAAGATTATCATTACAATTTAGAGGATGTCCCTTTTTAACAGGCAGGAGAATAAAAAAATGTGGTGTGCTTGTTTATTGAACTATACAGAAAGTTAAGATACAAATTTTGGTGGTAGGTCCTTTTTCATAAACATTTTTACCTTTTTGAACATTTATGTCATGCCAAGTGGGCCGGAAGTGGATAGAATGGAGAGGCAAGTATTCAGCTTGACAAAGTTAACTTATACCACAAAGTTGCTAAAATCTACAACTCCTATCTAGTGCAGATTTTAGCTTCTACAATGCACCAAAATTATTAAAAGGTGTGTGCCTTTTAGTAATTTTGCAGCTGTTTATGCCAATGAACTTTAAATTAAGATTGGAGTATGAAATTTCGATTGCAGAAAATTCCCCTCCATTGTTGCACATCTTATTAACATGCAATTATTAAATAAGACTGCCATCTTGTTGTTTTTATATCCAACATTTTGTACTGATAATTCTGTAATATATCTATATATGGGTTTATTTTTTTTTTTATACTAACCTCAACATCATCTTCTATAATGACATGAATTCTTAGTTTAAATTACCCAATTCTTTTGTGACCATGGCCACTTTTGGGAAGATCTTATGAGGTTTTTGCATACTGCTGGTTTATTATGCAGTTCACTGCCTATGTTGTATGCAGATACCCTCACCTTTACAGTGGCTAAGGAACTGAGAATATTATGATTTAAATATGTCTAATGTCTTTTCTTTGTCTAATGATGTTGAGCTCTATATATAAAAACTGAGCTCCTACTAATTTAACCAATCAGCAACCACCCACACTCTTTTGATGGTGGGTTGTGCATGTCCTCAGTGGACAGTAAGGTGTTTTGGTATCGATGCAGTGGGGGTGGAGGTGTTAAGGGCCCCTTAAGAATGTCTGCTGGAAGAACAGCTTTTAACAGCTCTGATTCTTATAGGAACCTCCTGGGTTGCCCTAACTGCAGTCTATATCATAATAACAAATGGTATAATGTATTAGCATACTGTCACGACAGGAACACGGGGATAAGGTGCGCCCTGACTAATCCCCACCACTGTCCCTGCCTACTTGCCTCACTCTAGGCTAAAGGTCCTAGGGGGACAACTGGACGACAAATCCCTACTCTGTAAAAGTGAGGGATTGGGAATGGGAGCAACAGAAGACAAACACAGGCACGAACAAACACAATACGAATAGTCAGCAAGCAAAGTCAAACCGGGAGCGTACGTCAGGAGCCGAGGGAAAAAGCAGAGTCGAGGTCGAGGTCACAAGCAATAGGTCTGGATACACGGTAAGGTCACAAGTCAAATAACACACAACACTGCAAAGAAAGGAACTTCAATAACAGGCAACTTGCACTGGCAGTTGCCATCTTTAAATAGCCCGTCCCTAGGTCATGTGACGTGGCCAGCGTCACATGACCTGTGATGCAAACAAGGGCGTCGACCCATACTCAAAACAAATGACAATTAGCCATGTGGTGTGGTCAGCACCACATGGCTCCAAATAACAAAACATAAACAATAGCCATGTGGTGTGATCAGCACCACATGGCTGAGTAAATGCTCTTTAGGTAAAGTGCTGGCTGCCAGGCCAGTGCTTCACTCACTGCTTGTTACACATACAGAAGTATAGGTATAAAATTAAGATGTGAAATAGAAAAACAAATATAACAATATAAAAATAATAAAAGCCTCCAAACCCCTTCCCCACAAATACTGTAAATGTCTTTGTGCATTCATTATATAAGCATAAAAAACTACTTTTATTAGGTGTCTACATAACTTCTAGAATCTAAAAAAATTATTTAATAGGTTATTCATTGTAAAACCTGAACAGTTTAAAAAACTGAATTTCACAATAATTTATATACACTCCCAAACAACACTGAAAAATAATAAATTTTCCTGCAGAAAACAAGGTCTCATACAGCCTCGAAGTTATTGCTGCTAAGGATACGCACAGAGGCAAAAACAAAATAATTTAGTTGGTGATTATAGGGGGTTTCTGAGAGCTTTCAAAAATAGACACACAGCAGGTGGCTATATAAAATAATTAAAAAAAGCCCTTATTCACCTTTTAAATTAAATTAAATTAAATTAAATGTACCACTGATCCAATGCTGCTGCTCTGGTCATGGACACACTGCTCCCTGCTGGTCCTGAAACTACATGAAAACATAAGTGGAGATTTATGAAGTCCAACTTTTGCAATGCACACCTTATTATAAATCAAGCAAATCCACTGGTAGTATGTGTGCCTAGACTGGAATCTATGCCAACTTGTAGCTAGTGTAGACTTCAGTCATTGTTTACACCAGAAAGCTGGTGTAAATGATAATAAATGTGTTGATGCTGATGGTCCTGCCCACGCCTTTGTCTCACCATACTTCCTTTTCAGAAATTGGTGAACACGGTGTAGAGACACCAATTGCCATTAAATTTAGTTGCCATTGCATTTAAAAAGTCACAAACCAAGGGCAACTTTTTACACCAGAAAACTGGGATATGGGGAAGATAAATCTCCCCCATAGTTTTTAAGTCTGAAAAAAACATCCATCTACTTCAGCCTATTATCCTGCAAAATCACATGCATGGTTCACATGACCACTGGCCTCTCATGTGCATGTGACCACTAAGGCCAGTCATTACCTGTAACGATCACATGATCATAATTGCAGGACCTGCAGTGATCAGTGCAACTAGTACTGCAGTGGTGGCGCTCCTGCAATGGGGCATTTAACACCTTAACGACCTAGGACGAGAATGCTCGTCCTAATATGGCGTTACTTAACGCCCTAGGACAAGCATTCTCGTCCTAGGGTTAAGGTGGTGCTGCTGCCCCGCTGCCGCAATCTGCAGCAGGGGCCCGGCTGATACTAACAGCCGGGCCTCTGCTGTATCCGCCAGCACCGGTGATTACATCGATGCCGGCGGATTAACCCCTTGTATGCCGCAGTCACACTGACCGCGGCATACAAGGTAATTGCGGCAGCTTTTAAAGCCATCGGGTCCCCGTGAGGCGGTGGGCGGGGGGCTGAGATGAAAGCCCCGATGCCTTGCCCAGAGGCATCGGGACTCCCATCTACGGAAGCCCAGGAGACCCAGCCACAGCGCTGGGTCTCCTAGGCAACAGTCAGCGTCTCACAGCGTGAGACGCTGACAGTTGAATGCAGCACAATACAGATGTATTGTGCTGCATTCAATCAGGGATCAGACCCTGAAATGTTAAAGTCCCTTACTGGGACATAAGTGAAATGCAAAAAAAAAAGTTAAATAAAAGTGTTTTAATAAAAAAAAAATAATAAAGTTTCGATTAAAAAAAAGCCCCTTCCCCATAAAGAAACACATAAAAATAGAAAAAAAAAAAAAAATACATATTAGGTATCGCCACGTCCGTAAAAACCTGCTTTATTAAAATATCACATGATACAGCCCGCCCGGTCAACACCGTAAAAAATAAAAAATAAAAACTGTCTAAAAAAAGTCATTTTTGGTCACATTTCATCACAAAAAATGTAATACTATGCGATCAAAAAAGCGTATGCCCCCAAAAATAGTGCGAATCTAATCGTCATCTCATCCCGCAAAAAATGAGCCCCTACCTGAGACAATCGCCCAAAAAATAAAAAAACTACAACTCTCTGACTATGGAGACACTGAAACATGATTTTTTTTGTTTCAAAAAGGATATTATTGTGTAAAATTTAAATAAATAAAAATAAGTATACATGTTAGGTATCGCCACGTCCGTAAAAACCTGCTCTACAAAAATATAGCATGATCTCTCCCCTCAGGTGAAACACTGTAAAAAATAAAAAATAAAAACTGTCTAAAAATTTTTGGTCACATTTCATCACAAAAAATGTAATACCAAGCGATCAAAAAAGCGTATGCCCCCAAAAATAGTACCAATCTAATCGTCATCTCATCCCGCAAAAAATTAGCCCCTACCTGAGACAATCGCCCAAAAAATAAAAAAACTACAACTCTCTGACTATGGAGAAAACTGAAACATGATTTTTTTTGTTTCAAAAATGATATTATTGTGTAAAACTTAAAAAAATAAAAATAAGTATACATGTTAGGTATCGCCACGTCCGTAAAAACCTGCTCTACAAAAATATAGTATGATCTCTCCCCTCAGGTGAACACTGTAAAAAATAAAAAATAAAAACTGTCTAAAAAAAGCCATTTTTTGTCACATTTCATCACAAAAAATGTAATTCCAAGCGATCAAAAAAGCGTATGCCCCCAAAAATAGTACCAATCTAATCGTCATCTCATCCCGCAAAAAATGAGCCCATATCTGAGACAATCGCCCAAAAAATAAAAAAATTACAGCTCTCTGACTATGGAGACACTAAAATGTGATTTTTTTTTGTGCTTCAAAAATATTGTGTAAAACTTAAATAAATAAAAAAAGTATACATATTAGATATTGCTGCGTCCGTAACGACCTGCTCTATAAAAATATCACATGATCTAACCTGTCAGATGAATGTTGTAAATAACAAAAAATAAAAACAATGCCAAAACTGCTAGTTTTTGTTACCTTGCCTCACAAAAAGTGTAATATAGAGCTACCAAAAATCATATGTACCCTAAAATAGCACTAACAAAACTGCCAACTTATCCCGTAGTTTCCAAAATGGGGTCAGTTTTTTGGAGTTTCCTACTCTAGGGGTGCATTAAATGTGACATGGCAACTTAAACTTTTTCCAGTGAAATCTACCCTGGCGTTCCTTTCCTTCTGCACCCTGCCGTGTGCCTGTACAGCAGTTTACGATGACAAATGAGGCATTTCTGTAAACTACAGAATCAGGGTAATAATTACTGAGTTTTGTTTGGCAGTTAATCCTTGCTTTATTCTCAGAATAAAATGATTCATATGGAAAATCTGTTCAAAAAAGTGAAATTCGGAAATTTTGGCTACATTTTCCTTTAATTCTTGTGGAACACCTAAAGGGTTAATAACGTTTGTAAAATCAGTTTTGAATACCTTGAGGGGTGTAGTTTCTAAAATGGGGTCATTTTTGGGTGGTTTCTATGATGGAAGCCTCACAAAGTGACTTCAAACCTGAACTGGTCCTTAAAAAGTGGGTTTTGGAAATTTTGTGAAAAATTTCAAGATTTGCTTCTAAATTTCTAAGCCTTCTAACGTCCCAAAAAAATAAAATGTAATTTTCAAAGTGATCCAAACCTGAAGTAGACACATGGGGAATGTAAAGTCATAACTATTTTTGGAGGCATTACTATGTATTTTAAAAGTAGAGAAATTGACATTTGGAAATTTGCAAATTTTTCAAAATTTTTGGTAAATTTGGTATTTTTTTTTATAAATAAGAATGAAATATTTTGACTCAAATTTACCACTGTCATGAAGTACAATATGTGACGAGAAAACAATCTCAGAATGGCCTGGATAAGTAAAAGCTTTCTAAAGTTATCACCACATAAAGTGAGACATGTCAGATTTGCTAAAAATGGCCTGGTCCTTAAGGTGAAAAATGGCTGGGTCCTTAAGGGGTTAAAAGGTGAGCAAGGGTTGTTATGTTCAGTTTTGAATGCCACCTGCTCTGTGCCCATCTTGTTTTAAATCTTGGATAACTGCTTTAAGGCCATTTTAGGCCTGGTCGCTGAGGGGATAAAGATACAAAATATTATAATTAGACACAATAATTTGGATATATTTAAATTAAAAATAATAAACAAAAATGTGATTGAAGAGTGGAATGTTCTATGATTGGAAAACCCCTTTAATGTTTTTCTCTTCTCATACTGCTAAAATGTGACTAAATCTGTGTGTGCTATTGTTATTTGTAAATTTACACGTAATGATAGAAAGTTTATGTTTTGATATTATTTTGACTATTCTATAACACTCAAATTCTTAGATAACAACATTTGAGAACCAGCAGGTGGTAACTCCCACATAGCTTTCATTACAATTCTATTTTCTGTCATGAAATAACATAAACACACCACAAAGTGATTTCAGTTTTCACTGGAAGTTTTGGAAGTTGCCTCAATTGACAGATATTTTAAAGGGGTTTTAAAAAAAACAACAGTTATTCCCATTCCACAGTCCGATCATGAGAATGGAGTTCCCATCTGAATGGAGCAGTGGTCATGCATGTCCACTACCACTCTTGAGAATTTATTGAGACTTCTAAAGATAGCTGCGCACAGCAAATAACTTAAAACACACTGCTCACAACCCACACACATACATTTGACACTCACTGCACACAAGTGCTCTCACACCAAATAAGCTAAACAGCTGTCATTTAAGCATTAGCTACAGATCAGACTGATCCCTGAACTCCTGACAACTCATAAACACTCATTATAGTTAAACACTTATCAATTTGAAAAGAATTCAGCTTAAATGAGTGTTTATGAGCTGTCGGGAGATCAGATTGTACAGATCAAGTCAACAGAGCAGTTCTCTGATGAATTACGCATTAAGCAATGCGTAATTAAGCATGTAATATTTTTTTTACTTAGGACCAATTGAAAAAATGATTTTTAGTCCAAATTAGTTGAATGCAATAATAAAACTAATGCCCCTAAAGGTGTCTATAGACTTTATTTACTGAAACACTCTTTACTTGCAATGACAGTTTAATCTTGCCACATTGGACTATGGGGGTGCATAAATAAAGAGAGCCATGTCAAGGTTAATATTTTGTAGCAAGGCAGCCCGCAGGGTTAACTGTGGATGGGAGGTATATCGCACTCAGATACCTGCGCTGGGTGAGATAATGGAAATCCGGGGAGTAATGTGCTCAGGCAGCTTAGAGCTGAGCACACCTTTGTTTCTCTGATAATATGGGCCCGGATTACATTGGGAGCGGCTGGTAGGTGGCAGTGGGAACTGACCGCTCCCTTCCTCCCATTTACTCCAGGATTTTGGAAAGATCTGTGCAAAAAGCACAGGTGAGATTATTCAGGTCATTAAGAACTCTATAAATCTACTGGCCTGGGTCAGTTGAATTGAGCTAATCCAGAGAGAGCATTTGCTAGTCCTCTCTGCAGCTCCGGGTGTAGGAATCTGCTGCAGTATTGCTAGAAACCTTAATCCAAATAACCCAGGGAAAGCGTAGACCTCAAAGCAGGTGAGGTGCAGACCTCTATTGTGTCAAAACCCCCCAGACGGGAAGACTCTCTGTTGCCGTGTATTTTGTGTCATTGCTGAAGAGAAAAGCTGTTGGTGTTGAACTTAACCCTTGCTGGGTCGACAAGGAAGGAAATAAAACTGTGTGTGCTTTATAAGTTCGTTAAGCCTGTGTTTCCACACCCCCTCATACCCCGCACCGCGACAATCCTCACCTAGCCTGCTGACAACTGTAAATCCTCCCCCTCCCTAGAGTAGTTTGCTTTCTCAGGCCAATCTGAACCCTTGTCCTTGAGGTCTGGCTTTAAGGTGATAAGTGTCAGAACTAGAGATGAGCGAACATGCTCGTCCGAGCTTGGTGGCTCGTTCGAGCATTAGGGTATTCGTACATGCTCGATACTCGGACGAGCATATCGCGATCCTCGAGGAAAATGGCATCTTCCTCTCTTTGCATGATAGGTGCCTTTTTCTCAGCCAATCAACATGTAGGAGAGTCTTTGGTACCTCCTAGCATCACGTGGACCCTACAAGTCGATAGCAGGGATTGGCTGGCCAAATTAGATGACCTAGGAATATAAGAATCTGGTCCCCGCACTGCTCGCGTCAGATGCCGCCTGCATGAGATTAGGGATAGAAGCTGCTGTCTGTCAGGGAGAGTGTTAGGGCCTCAATATTAGATGTTGGTTTAGGCAGGAATCATCTTCAAAGAACCCAACAACCCTTATAAGGGCTACAAGCACCTTTTTTTTTGGTCTCCTCCTGGCTGCTGGCTGGGACTTGTAGTGCAGCTACGCCATCTTGGCTGCACACTGTGCACAGCGACTGGTGGCAGAAAGGGGACAGCATGTGGTCCACACAGACCCCAAAGAAATTGCCCAAAGTCCTCTCAGTACTCATTTTTGCTGCTGCTGTACCTTGGCTTGCTGGGATCTGTAGTGCAGTCTAGGGAATATGTTTTTTTCTCACAGTTATATATACTACAGTGCAGTGAACAATTCTGTAGTGTGCTGTACAGTAGCCGCAGTCTAAAGAGTACGTTTTTTCTCTCAGTTATATATACTACAGTGCAGTGAACAATTCTGTAGTGTGCTGTACAGTAGCCACATTCTAAACAGTACGTTGTTTCTCTCAGTTATATATATCACAGTGCAGTGAACAATTGAGTGCTTTGCGGTACAATAGCCGCCATTTAAAGACTACGTTTTTTCTCTCAGTTATATGTACTACAGTCCAGTGAAAAATTTAGTGATTTGTGTTAAATTAGCCGCAGTCTAAAGAGTATGTTTTTTTTTCTCCCAGTTATATATACTAACAGTCCAGTGAAAAAATGAGTGGTTTGCGGTACAATAGCCGCCATTTAAAGACTACGTTTTTTCTCTCAGTTATATATATACTACAGTCCAGTGAACAATTCTGTAGTGTGCTGTACAGCAGCGTCAGTCTATAAAATACGTATTTTCTCTCAGTTATATGTATTACAGTCCAGTGAAAAAATTGAGTGCTTTGCGGTACAATAGCCGCCATTTAAAGACTACGTATTTTCTCTCAGTTATATGTACTACAGTCCAGTGAAAAATTTAGTGGTTTGTGTTAAATTAGCCGCAGTCTAAAGAGTATGTTTTTTTTTCCTCCAGTTATATATACTACAGTCCAGTGAAAAAAATTAGTGGTTTGCGGTACAATAGCCGCCATTTAAAGACTACGTTTTTTCTCTCAGTTATATATACTACAGTCCAGTGAACAATTCTGTAGTGTGCTGTGCAGCAGCGTCAGTCTATAAAATACGTATTTTCTCTCAGTTATATGTACTACAGTCCAGTGAAAAATTGAGTGCTTTGCGGTACAATAGCCGCCATTTAAAGATTACGTATTTTCTCTCAGTTATATGTACTACAGTCCAGTGAAAAATTGAGTGGTTTGTGGTACAATAGTCCATTTAAAGATTACGTTTTTTTTCTCAGTTATATATACTACAGTGCAGTGAACAATTCTGTAGTGTGCTATACAGCAGCGTCAGTCTATAAAATACGTATTTTCTCTCAGTTATATGTACTACAGTCCAGTGAAAAAAATTAGTGGTTTGCGGTACAATAGCCGCCATTTAAAGACTACGTATTTTCTCTCAGTTATATGTACAAAACAGTCCAGGAAAAATTGAGTGTTGCGGTACAAAAGCCGCCATTTAAAGACTACGTATTTTCTCTCAGTTATATATACTACAGTCCAGTGAACAATTCTGTAGTGTGCAGTACAGCAGTGTCAGTCTATAAAATACGTATTTTCTTTCAGTTATATGTACTACAGTCCGTGAAAAATGTGGTTTGCGTTAAATTAGCCGCAGTCTAAAGACTACGTTTTTTCTCCCAGTTATATATACTACAGTCCAGTGAAAAAATGAGTGGTTTGCGGTACAATAGCCGCCATTTAAAGAATACGTTTTTTCTCTGTTATATATAGTACAGTCCAGCGAACAATTCTGTAGTGTGCTGTACAGCAGCATCAGTCTATAAAATTCGCATTTTCTCTCAGTTATATGTACCGCAGTCCGGTGAAAAAATTGAGTGCTTTGCGGTACAATAGCTGCCATTTTAAAGACTATGTATTTTCTCTCAGTTAATTGTACTACAGTCCAGTGAAAAATTGAGTGGTTTTGCGTTAACTTGCCGCAGTCTAAAGACTGTGTTTTTCTCTCAGTTATATTATACCACAGTCAGTGAAAAATATGTAGTGTGCTGTACAGCAGCGTCAGTCTATAAAAACGTATTTTCTCTCAGTTATATGTATTACAGTCAGTGAAAAAATTGAGTGCTTGCGGTACAATAGCCGCCATTTAAAGACTACGATTTTCTCTCAGTTATATGTACTACAGTCCAGTGAAAAATTGAGTGGTTTGCGTTAAATTAGCCGCAGTCTAAAGACTGTGTTTTTTCTCTCAGTTATATATACTACAGTCCAGTGAACAATTCTGTTGTGTGCTGTACAGCAGCGTCAGTCTATAAAAATACGTATTCTCTCAGTTATATGTACTACGTCCAGTGAAAAATTGAGTGTTTGCGTACAATAGCCCATTTTAAAGACTACATTTTTTTCTCAGTTATATGTACTACAGTCCAGTGAATAATTGAGTGGTTTGCTTAAATTAGCCGCAGCTTAAAAACTATGTTTTCTCCCAGTATATATACTACAGTCCAGTGAAAAAATAGTGGTTTGCGTACAATAAGCCACTACATTTTAAAGTACTACAGTCCAGTAAATATTGAGTGGTTCGTCCGCAGGTCTAAAAACTATGTTAGTGAATATACTACACCAGTGCGGTACAATAGCCACCATGACTAATCTCTGTGTGCGGTTACAGTAGCCGCATCTAGTGTTGACACCAACAAGTGACCAAGTTAGTTGAGGTAGCAGGTGAGCCACCCAAAATTTTACCCGGACACAGCATGGCGCATGAACCCAGTGACCAGTTACACTGAGGTAGCAGGTGAAGCACATAAAATGTTACCCTGACACAGCATGCGGTGACAACAGAGTGCCAAGTTAGACTGAGGTATCAGGTGAACCACCAAAAATTAACCCTGACACAGATGGCAGTGAACCAGAGGACCAAGTGGCACTGGGTAGCAGGTGAAGCACATAAAA
>ONZH01008306.1:0-25523 GCA_900303285.1 Rhinella marina
AACTGGCGCTGTACGCCTTGGAGGTGCTGGCCTGCCCTGCCGCTAGCGTGCTGTGAGAGCGGGTATTCAGTGCAGCTGGTGGCGTCATCACCAATAAGCGTACACGCCTGTCAACTGACAGCGCTGACAGGCTGACGCTTATTAAAATGAACAAAGCCTGGATTTCACCGGAATTCAAATCTCCTCCGGGGGAAAGCAGCTTAAGATTAACATTACTTATGTATCCGATTCCTCTTCTCTACTCCTCCTACTCCTCCTCATCTTCCATGTCGTCTTTGCCTAACGCTGACCAAAAAAAAGCCATTTTTTAGAGGTCCAACTGGCACTCTTTTACCACAATTTTTCAGGAGGGCCCCCTACAGGCCCTCTCTTCAAACAATTTTTCCAGAGGTCCACCTACAGGCCCTCTCTCCAAACAATTTTTCCGGAGGTCCACCTACAGGCCCTCTCTCCAAACAATTTTTCCGGAGGTCCACCTACAGGCCCTCTCTCCAAACAATTTTTCCAGAGGTTCACCTACAGGCCCTCTCTCCAAACAATTTTTCCGGAGGTCCACCTACAGGCCCTCTCTCCAAGCAATTTTTCTGGAGGTCCACCTACAGGCCCTCTCTCAAAACAATTTACGTCTTTTTCCTATCTTTTTCTGTCTCCAAACTATTTTTCCGGATAGCTGCCATATACGGTAATAAACTGAGAATAATACAGAGAACACATGCCACACTTGATCAAGCTCATAATTTACGACTGTACCGGTTGATGCTAAATTTTTAAGTTGGGGTCCTGCGTCGTCATTCACTGAATTTCACTGATCTCCTCAACGTCTCCTCAAAGAACCAAAAGACCATTGTGGAGAGAGCGGCACAGCTCGCCAGAACCCCAACGCCACCCCAATGCCAGACTGCGCAGCGAAGAGAACGAATAAATATCTCTGTGGTTATTTGTGCTAAATAAAAGTTAAATAAACACAAAAAAAAATTGATCTGTTCCTGTGCCTGATCCACCCAAGTTGAATCTGTCCCATCATGAGAAAGTCCCCCCAAGGAGTCCCCACTGTAACTTGCTTCCCATACAACTACCTCACCCCCGACACCTGTGTCTCGCCATTGTCCACCACCTCCTCAGACAACACGGGTAAATCCCCACTGTCAGCACACGGAGACTGCAAAAGGTCTTGCGAATTGGGGCAGAGAATGTTCTGGGGTAGCACATTAGAGAAGGGTTGACTATGGGGTTCCAGGGAGTACGTGACCACATGCAATCGCCATCTAAAAAGTCATACTGAGGCTCACCACCATGCTTTACACTGCAATCTTATTACTGAGGCTCACCACCATGCTTTACACTGCAATCTTATTGAAAGACAGACAATCAGGGGTTCACCGCCAGGTTGTCAGGCAGCATTTTTAAGTGGGTCACCATTACCGTGTCCCTGAAAATTGCCTTGGGGTCATCGCCAGACTATTTTTATGAAAGGCCATGGGGTTCTATACACACAGTGCTGACGGAAGCCCATCAGCCTTTCTAAACACAATTGAACCTGTCCCATCATGAGAAAGTCCCCCCAAGGAGTCCCCACTGTAACTTGCTTCCCATACAACTACCTCACCCCCCGACACCTGTGTCTCGCCATTTTCCACAACCTCCTCAGACAACACTGGTAAATCCCCACTGTCAGCACACTGAGACTGCAAAAGGTCTTGCGAATTGGGGCAGAGAATGTTCTGGGGTAGCACATCAGAGAAGGGGTGACTATGGGGTTCCAGGGAGTACGTGACCACATGCAATCTCCATCTAAAAAGTCATACTGAGGCTCACCACCATGCTTTACACTGCAATCTTATTACTGAGGCTCACCACCATGCTTTACACTGCAATCTTATTGAAAGACAGACAATCAGGGGTTCACCGCCAGGTTGTCAGGCAGCAATTTTAAGTGGGTCACCATTACCGTGTCCCTGAAAATTGCCTTGGAGTCATCGCCAGACTATTTTTATGAAAGGCCATGGGGTTCTATACACACAGTGCTGACGGAAGCCCATCAGCCTTTCTAAACACAATTGAATCTGTCCCATCATGAGAAAGTCCCCCCAAGGAGTCCCCACTGTAACTTGCTTCCCATACAACTACCTCACCCCCGACACCTGTGTCTCGCCATTGTCCATCACCTCCTCAGACAACACTGGTAAATCCCCACTGTCAGCACACTGAGACTGCAAAAGGTCTTGCGAATTGGGGCAGAGAATGTTCTGGGGTAGCACATCAGAGAAGGGGTGACTATGGGGTTCCAGTGAGTACGTGACCACATGCAATCTCCATCTAAAAAGTCATACTGAGGCTCACCACCATGCTTTACACTGCAATCTTATTGAAAGACAGACAATCAGGGGTTCACCGCCAGGTTGTCAGGCAGCATTTTTAAGTGGGTCACCATTACCGTGTCCCTGAAAATTGGCGGTGATGGACCTTTGTTGCACCTAGTTGGGTGCTTCCCTAACATGTGATGGGTATTTGCCTCGCCTTTCTTGGTCTGGGTGAGCACAATTGCCATGAGGGTAACCACCAGGCTGTTGCCTGAGAATTTGGGGTAATGGTGGGATTAGGCAGCCTCAGAGGCATCCATGCATGCTGCCCCTGCTGTTTCCTGTCCATTTCCGTGGTGTTTCCATCATTTTCTGAGGTTTCCAGGTTTTCACCCAGCCTTCCCTAGGCAGAGCCTTGGTCCCCTGCAAAAAATGCTCGAGTCTCCCATTGACTTCAATGGGGTTCGTTACTCGAAACGAGCACCCGAGCATCGGGAAAAGTTCGACTCGAATAACGAGCACCCGAGCATTTTAGTGCTCGCTCATCTCTATTTGTAATGACTCTATATGATATCTGTGTTTCACTTTTTGAACTGAATTACTGAAAAAAAATCTTTTTGATAATATCCTAATTAATGGAGATGCACTTGTAGGTCATCAGTAGTAAAATGCCAGAAAAACCCTTTAAGTTCCCAGCTTGAGAAGCTTTATTTGTCCGTATATGGTGTGTTTATATGTCTGTATTAGTGATGAGCGAGCCGGAGCGGCTCGGCTCGGCATCCCGAATCAGCGCGGATTCGTGAAGATTCGTGAGTCACTGCCAATTTGAAATGCCTTTTTTCAGCCAATCAGCATCAAAGGGAAGCCTGTGGGAACGCCTGCTGTGATGTAACAGCCCCTATACCTCCCCAGCAATGATTGGCTGGCAGTGACATGTGACCTAAATTTACATAAGGTAGGGACCTGCAGCATCAGCCTCAGGCCTCATTCACACGTCCGCAAAAATCTTCCGCATCCGATCCGCAATTTGCGGACCAGGTGCGGACCCATTCACAGTCAATGGGGCCGCAAAAGATGCGGACGGCACACTGTGTGCCATCCGCATCCGCACTTCCGTTCCGTGGGTTCGGAAGAAAATAGAACATGTCCTATTCTTGTCCGGATCCACGGACAGGAAAAGGCATTTCTATCATGTGCGTTCCACAAATTGCGGACTGCACATGGGTCGATGTCCGTGTTTTGCGGATCCGCAAATTGCGGATCCGCAAAACACGGACAACACCAAACGGACGTCTGAATGAGCCCTTAGGGAGCCTCAGAGGCAGGGCCGGACTGGGACTAAAAAGCAGCCCTGCCACACAAATCCCACCAGCCCACATACAAACTTTACAAACTTTGCCGGTGTTATGCATGAACGTATCAGCATAATATTACTGTCACTATATTTTTCTGTATGGGATAATGGAGATGGCACATACATAGCTCACATCACTAACTGCCATGACTGCCATCTCTATTATCCTATACAGGATGGGGCCTTAAGTATATAGTCCCGCTCCCAATTAAACCCCCCCCCAGTCATCACGTTGTTTGAGGGCACTTACTTACAGCAGTGCAGCCGCTAACTTTCCCTTCCCACCCTCTGAGTCCTTCTGCGCATGTGTGACGTCAGCCCAGGGCCGGCTCCAGGTTCAGGTGGGCCCTTGGGCGATAAAGTCTCAGAGGGCCCCCTTACAGAGTGATAACTATCTGTGTATAGATAATATAGTAGATGTCCCCTGCAGTCCTTTGTAACTGTAGAGGTAACACAGTGATGGCTATCTGAGTATAGAAAATGTAGTAGTGTTACCTGCAGTCCTGTGTAAAATCACAGATAACACTAGTACTGATAATGTGGTACTACCACAGATCAGCGTCTTGTGCCCCCATCAGACCTCAGATCAGCTTCTTTTGCCCCCATCAGACCTCAGGTCAGCGTCTTGTGCCCCCATCAGACCTCAGGTCAGCGTCTTGTGCCCCCATCAGACCTCAGGTCAGCTTAATGTGCCCCCATCAGACCTCAGATCAGCGTCTTCTGCCCCCATCAGACCTCAGATCAGCGTCTTGTGCCCCCATCAGACCTCAGGTCAGCGTCTTGTGCCCCCATCAGACCTCAGGTCAGCTTAATGTGCCCCCATCAGACCTCAGATCAGCGTCTTCTGCCCCCATCAGACCTCAGATCAGCGTCTTTTGCCCCCATCAGACCTCAGATCAGCGTCTTGTGCCCCCATCAGACCTCAGATCAGTGTCTTGTGCCCCCATCAGACCTCAGATCAGCGTCTTGTGCCCCCATCAGACCTCAGGTCAGCCATTTCTGCCCCCATGACCTCACATCAGCCTTTTGTGCCCCAGCCCCATCAGACCTCCGATCAGCCCGCTGGCCCCATCTGACATGTCCCATTTGCCAGCCTGCCTGACTGCCAGCCAGGTGCCCACCCCCCCCCCCCCCCCCGAGCCACAAACAGACACAAAAAATACTTACAAACTGCTCCGGACACTGTCTTCTTCTCCTGAAGCAGTGTGATCCCGTGAGACCTGTGACCCAGCGCTGGATCTCGCAGGATCACACAGCCAGCCCAGGAGGAATCGCAGGAGTCGGAGACGTCATGGGGACGGGACGGCCAGGCCACGGCAGGGTAAGAATTAAAGAATTGTGCACACTGCGGACTTAGCCAGCGGGCGGCACTTTTTTATCACCCCCACACATTACCGTGCGGCACTGCGGCCCACCGGCCCACAACATGGTGCGGCCCACCGGGCAAATGCCCGGTCGGGCAGATGGCCAGTCCGGGCCTGCTCAGAGGCATCCCTACATGCTGCCCCTGGTGTTTCCTATGCATTTCCAAGGTGTTTCCATCATTTTCTGAGGTTTTCACATGTTGGGGCAAACTTGACTGTGCAGAACCTTTGGCCCCTGCAAAAAGATTCGGGTCTCCCATAGACTTTAATGGGATTCGTGATTGGGCCCGAATCCACGAATCCCGCGGTGGGATTCGGGCCGAATACCGAATCCCCGAATCTTTTAGGATTCGCTCATCTCTAGTCTGTATTTATCTGTGTTTATTTATCTATGTGTATATATGTATATATGTAACGTGGCCACAGTTGGATGGACATGTAATGAAATGGCCAACTAAAATTTTATATAAAACCCATTGTGCATGTTTTCTCTAAACTCACACCAATGAAGAACATTCAGGAAACTAGAAAATGTGCAGTGGGTCTACTCTAAAGTTGCGCACAGACATCTCTTTTCATGTTTCACCATCTGTGGCCATGTTATGGATGGAGCCACGTGCTGTTGAAAGGAGACATGAAATAGTGGGTATGACTTTGCAGATAGCGAGAACAACTTAGGATCTGTAAACATAATTTATTATTAAGCTGGATATTTTCATATAGATACACATTTATAAATAGTGTACTTTTCTTAACTTCTTCCTGATCTCTACATGTATGATGGATGTCAGCTCTTTAAAGATGACACCCACTCAGGAGCTGAGCGGGCTCCAGACCCACAGAGTGCCTGTTGTTTTACACAGCAGACACCAGGCAGCAGAGTCCATGATCACCAACAACACAGATCATGGACTTTAACCCCTTCGCGCCCAGCGCCGTACATGTACGGCGCTGGGGCGATGCGGGCACATGGCGCCCGCTCGCGGGTGCGGCGGGCGTCATGGCCGGCAAGTCTCTGCTGTTTCTAACAGCAGAGACTTGCCACTACTTACCGCCATCGGCGGCGTCTTCCTGCTTGATTAGATGCCGTGATCACACGTGATCACGGCATCTAGTTGCGTTTCAAGACACCCCGTGTGGCCAATCGGGGTGTCTGTACACCATATGAAAACTGTAATCCTCGCTGGTGAGGATTACAGTTTTCAAAGTGCAATTCTTATTCTGGCCACTAGATGGCAGGCCAGGATAAGAAATGAGCAACTCATGGATTTCTGAGTCTATAGAATCCATAATTGCTCATAAAGAAAAAAAAAAAAAGCCACAATATATAAGCCCATATTTGAGCTTTCTAATAGTAAAAAAAAAAATTAAAAAAAAATGTTAAAAAATATATAAAAAATAAAAAAAGATGCAAAAGTTCAAATCACCCCCCTTTCCGTATAAGTAAATAATAAATACCTAAATAACAATAAATATAGACATCATGGGTATCACCGTGACCGAAAACGCCCGTACTTTTAAAATATAAAAAAAAAAAATTCCAATACGGCGAATTGTGTGGCGGAAAAAAGCGTCCAAATGGCGATTTGCCATTTTTTGTCGCTTTTTTTTTCTAAAAAAAATTAAATAAAAAGTGATCAAAAAGTCATACACACCCCAGAATGTATCAATAAAAACTTCAGATCGTCCTGCAAAAAATGAGCCCCTATACAGCTCTGTACACATAAATACCAAAAAGTTATAGGGATCAAGATTTGACAAGGAAAAAAAAAAAAAAAAAGGGCAACTTTCTAATTATTTTATCACTATGAAAACGCAGGAAAAACTATACATATTAGGTATTGCCGGATTCGTACTGAACAGTAGAATTAAAGTAATGGATCAGTTTTAATGCACATCGAACGCTGTAAATAAGAAACCCGTAGAACTGTAGCGGAATAGCGTTTTCTTTGCAATTTCACCCGGTTTGGAATTTTTTTCCCGCTTCCCACTACACCGTATGCAATATTAAATGGTGGCGTTGGAAAGTACAACTTGTCCCGCAAAAAACAAGCCCTCATACAGCTATGTGAACAGAAAAATAAAAGCGTTATGGCTGTTTGAAGGCAGGGAGCGCAAAACGAAAATGCAGAACCGAAAAAAGCTCCGGGGGTGAAGGGGTTAAACCTCTTGTGGTTACAATTGACCACATCATCTGAGTGGTAATTTATGAGGAGTGCAGCACTTCTGGTGATCAAAAGGCTACCCAGTGATAAGATTGCGCCATAGGAACATAGTGAATCTCCTTTAGACTGCAATTGTAATTCATTGCAGTCTATGGGATAAATAATAGCATGATTGCATGTTCAAGTGTTCTAAAGAGACTAAAAAGAATAAAAAGTGATCAAAAAGCAATAAAAACCTCAAAAAGGTATTTTGTATCAAAAGTATTAAAACACCAAAAAAAAAAAAAATAACGGTGGTATTTCTGAAATCTCACTGAACTACAGAATGAAAGTAACAGGTCAGTTTTACTACATAGGGAACGGTGTAAAAATGAAACCCATAAAAGAGAGATAGAGTACTCTTGGTTTATATGAAGAGTATATGCAAATTGCATATCTTAATTCAGCTGGCAATAGAAAAGATTATCATTCTTTTTTGTTTTGGAAAAAAAAGCTAATTTGAATATCTTTCCAAGAAAGCCAAAGGTATGCAAATTAGAGAGAATATCATGAGAATTTGCAAATATTCTTCCTAGAAACCAGCATACAATACCTGGGCACATTTTTTGGTCTCCCTAATGATAACGAGCACCCTGAAGAGCACCCACCACGACAAAGTGTACCAAACAAGACAAATTTCTGTTGATACAGTCGGATTATGTTGTCTTTCTAGAGAAAGGACTGATTTATATGTCTTATTGAGAGAAGTGTAAGCTTTCAGACATTCTACTTCTTTTTTTCTCACTTTGAGATGCATATTACGTTGGAGGTTTATCTCTGGTTCATCAGAAATGAAACCCACAATGGTAAAATTGAATTACTCATACTTAAAGGTGTTGTCTGCTTTTGTTATACTGATGATATATACTATAGTGAATATATTTCTCAAAAATCCAGAGGGGCATTGCCTGGCCTACAATACTGCGCACACATACTCTGCATACTAGAGAAATAACAAGAAAGAGTACCCCTTAGACAATGCATATATTGTCAAGAAACACAAATGAGACACGATGTGGCAGTAATGGTAATGGTATTGTTAGGGCCTTGTACTGTGGTAATATTGTTCTTTGTTCAGTGTTTTTATTCTGAAAAACAGTATGGTGGTAATACTCAGTCATTATATGGTAGTACTGTAGTGATCATGGTTTGGAAGTATTAGTTGTATAATGGTATCATTGGTAATACAGGTTTTTGTGTAGTGTGCCTTGTTCAGTAACTGTATGGAGGTAATATTAAATCACTATATGTTAGTAATATTTGATCCTGGTATAGTATTATTACTTAGTAACTGTTGGTGGAATAAAAGGGATCCTATTTTTCACGCACTTAGGAGTGCTGCTATACATTTTCACTTTTTCATTATATATATACAGTACAGACCAAAAGTTTGGACACACCTTCTCATTCAAAGAGTTTTCTGTATTTTCATGACTACGAAAATTGTAGATTCACACTGAAGGCATCAAAACTATGTATTAACACATGTGGAATGATATACTTAACTTATTCTTGCCATAATACAAAGTCTAACAGTCTATTCAGTAGGACTATCAGCTGTGTATCCACCTGACGTCTGCCCAACACAACTCATGGTCTCAACCCCATTTATAAGGCAAGAAATCCCACTTATTAAACCTGACAGGGCACACTTGTGAAGTGAAAACCATTTCAGGTGACTACCTCTTGAAGCTCATCAAGAGAATGCCAAGAGAGTGCAAAGCAGTAATCAAAGCAAAAGGTGGCTACTTTGAAGAACCTAGAATATAAGACATATTTTCAGTTGTTTCACACTTTTTTGTTAAGTATATAATTCCACATGTGATAATTCATAGTTTTGATGCCTTCAGTGTGAATCTACAATTTTCATAGTCATGAAAATACAGAAAACTCTTTGAATGAGAAGGTGTGTCCAAACTTTTGGTCTGTACTGTAGATATGTATATATATATATATATATATATATATATATATATATAGATACGTATACTGTATGTCTTGGGCTTTGTGCACGTGATCTTTTAAGACACTAGCAATGTACATAGACGGACAAGAAATCAGCACTATGACTCTCTTCAAAGTCTCTTCTAAACTGACTGTTTTTGGTGCAGTCATTCAGTTTATGGGCCCCACTTTTAATTTTGCACAGGGCCACATTTTGTCTCACACCTGCCCTGTCTGACATCTCGGACATAACTGTATCAAGTGAAAAGGAAACTAGGAAACATGGGATTTTTACAAAATAAATGGTGAGGTGTTTTTGTACTCCTTGCAACATACAGCCAAACTTCAATATCTGAAATATGGATGTGCATGTGGCCTGCGATACTATTCTGAGAATGGGGACTGCTATTTGGCACTACATAGAGAAACAGATCAGATAGAGCTTGCCATGCATGTAACTTTCATAAACCACACATATGATACTGTATGTGATTCCATCCTCTGAATTGCCATACAGGGAACTCCTTTTTCCCAATAGTTGACAGTCTCAGAGCATGATATGCCATAAATCTTTCAAATAGGATTGTCCGTTTAAGTTTTATTGGAGCCATTTGATGTGGTGCAATGTGCCAAAGTGACCCATAAACCAGAAAAAGTTATTCACCTCTCTACAGTCATTTATTACAACCATTGATTGCCTGGCAGTAGATAGGTAGATATGGGACATCTTCACTTCTAGTCAGACAGGGAATAGAAACGGCAAGGACTGGACTTGCATTGCTTAAATGACAGGACTGTGAAAGGTAAGTGCTATTGTTTTTCAAACACTTTTCAGCTGCCTTCTCATTTTTAACTGATGTTGGACAACCCCTTTAACCCTTTGGCGACATTGGACGTACCGGTACGTCCTGAGCACGAGGTAGTTCGTGCTACAGGGCGTACCGGTACGTCTTGCATTGAAACCCCCCCTGCTCAGTGCAGGGGGGGTTAAATGCTGTAATGGGTGCTGTTTAGGGCACCCAGCCACCCATAGCGAAGGCCTCGGGGGGTGCCGTGCACCCCCCATAAAGGCGATCGCTGTGAATGGCTGGTCTATTCAGACCAGCCATTCACAGCAGGCAAGGGGTACTCGGCGGGGATAGCGCTATTCTAGCGAATCCCCGCCGAGTGTCAGTAATTAGGGGGAGGTCAGGGTGTCCCCCCGCCCCCCTGATTAGCTGTGGGCAGATGGGTGGGCAGATGGGCAGGCGGGGGGGGAGACCTGCAACGTGCGGGCGGCTGCCGCGAGTGCCGCCCGCAACGATCTTTCAGGATGGCTGATCGTTATTCAAGCAGAGTATCAGCATACAGCTGATACTCTGCTTGAAACTGCTGACATCGGTGCTGGCACCGATGTCAGCAGTTTAACCCCTTCCATGCCGCGGTCCGTAGGGACCGCTGTATGGAAGGGGTTAACAGGGAGGGAGCGCTCCCTCCCTCTCCCATCGGCGCTGCGGTGCGCTGGCAGCGCCGATGGTGTGGGCAGATGAGAGGGAGGAAGCTCCCTCTCCCTTCCATCGGGACGCTGCTCTGCTGTGGCAGCGTCCCGATGGTTACCATGGCAACCAGACGCTTTCGTCTGGCTTGCCATGGAAGCCTGTTCAAGCTCCTGCTAAAGGCAGGAGCTTGAACAGGCTATAAGAAAATACACTGCAGTACACTATACAGTGTACTGCAGTGTATTGTAAAATACCAGACCCACTGGTTCTTGAAGAACCAAGTGGATCTGAGTCAAGAAAGTGGAAAAAAAAAAAAAAAAAGTTAAAAAAAAAGTTAAAAAAATTGATTAAAAATAAAAAAACACACAATACATAAACATGTTAGGTATCGCCACATCCGTAACAATCTGCTCTATAAAAATATTACATGAGGTGGCCCCCCAGGCGAATGCTGTAAAAAAAATTTAAAAAAACTATGGCAAAATAGCCATTTTTTTCCCTCTTCCCTCACAAAAACTGTAATAGCAGGCGATCAAAAAGGCGTATTTACCCCAAAATGGTATCAATTCAACCGTCATCTTGTCCCGCAAAAACTGTACCCTACCTGAGACAATCGCCTGAAAACTGAAAAAAATATGGCTCTCTGAAAATGGCAACACAAAAAAAATATTTTATTCTGTTCAAAAATGCATCTAATGTGTAAAACTTTCCAACAATAAAAAGTTGGACATATTGGGTATCGCTGCGTCCGTAACAACCTGCTCTATAAAAATATTACATGAGATGGCCCCCCAGGCGAATGCTGTAAATTTTTTTTTTTAAAACTATGCCAAAATAGCCATTTTTTCCCCTCTTCCCTCACAAAAAGTGTAATAGCAGGCGATCAAAAAGGCGTAATTACCCCAAAATGGTATCAATTCAACCGTCATCTTGTCCCGCAAAAACTGTACCCTACCTGAGACAATTGCCTGAAAACTGAAAAAAATATGGCTCTCTGAAAATGGCAACACAAAAAAATATTGTATTCTGTTCAAAAATGCATCTAATGTGTAAAACTTTCCAACAATAAAAAAGTTGGACATATTGGGTATCGCTGCGTCCGTAACAACCTGCTCTATAAAAATATTACATGAGATGGCCCCCCAGGCGAATGCTGTAAAAATTTAAAAAAAAAACGATGCCAAAATAGCCCTTTTTTCCCTCTTCCCTCACAAAAAGTGTAATAGCAGGCGATCAAAAAGGCGTATTTACCCCAAAATGGTACCAATGAAAACCCCACCTCATCCTGCAAAAAATGAGCCCCCACATAAGACAATAGCTCAAAAAAATAAAAATCAATGGCTCCCGCAAACCACTCCATCAAAATCTGTGTTGTAAAATCCATATGGCGCTCCTTCTGTTTTGAGTCCTGCCATGTGCCCCCACAGCAGTTTACCACCACATATGGGGTGTTGCCGTATTCAGGAGAAAATGGGTAACAAATTATGGGGGGGCTTTTCTCCTGTTACCCCTTATGCAAATAAAAAAAATTGGGGCTAAAGCAACATTTTATTGGAAGAAAAAAAATGTTCATTTTCACAGCCAAGTGTTTCCAAATTCCGTAAAATGCTTAGGGGGTCAAAGTGGTCAGTACCCCATTAATATATTCTTTGAAGGGTGTAGTTTCAAAAATGGGGTCACTTTTTGAGGGTTTCCACTGTAGGGGTACGTCAGGGTCTCTCAATTACAAAATGGTGCCTAAAAACTATTCTAGCAAATTTTGCCTCCAAAATCCGTATGGCGCTCCTTTCCTTCTGACCACTGCCACAAACCCATAGAGACGTTTACCACCACATATGGGGTATTTCTGTAAACTGCAGAATCAGAGCAATGTAAATTGAGGTTTAGTTTGCTGTTAACCCTTGCTGTGTTGCAAGAAAAAAAATATTAACATGAATAATCTACGAAAAAAGTGAAATTTTGAAATTTCACCTCCATTTTCCATTAATTCTTGTGGAACACCTCAAGGGTTAACAAAGTTTGTAACAGCAGTTTTTTATAATTTGAGGGGTGTAGTTTCTAAAATGGGGTCATTTATGGTGGGTTTCATTATGTAAGACCCTCAAAATCACTTTATATCTGCATTGGTGTTAAAAAAAAATGGTTTTGGAAAATTTGGTGAAAATTTGAAAAATGGCTTCTAAACTTCTAAGCCTCCTAACGTCCTAAAAAAGTAAAATGACGTTTACAAAATGATGCCAACATAAAGTAGACATATGGGGAATGTAAAATAATAACTATTTTTGGAGGTATTACGGTGTATTTTGAAAGTAGAGAAATTGAAATTTGGAAATTTGCTAATTTTTCAGAATTTTTGGTAAATTTGGGATTTTTTCATAAATAAGGGTGAAATATATTGACTCAAATTTATGACTGTCATGAAGTACAATGTGTCACGAGAAAACAATCTCAGAATGGCCTGGATAAGTAAAAGCGTTCCAAAGTTATAACCACATAAAGTGACACATGTCAGAATTCAGAAATTTGGCCCAGACATTAAGGCCAAAATGGGCTCTGTCCTCAAGGGGTTAAAGTAAACCTGTCACTTCTATTATGATTTGGTTTTGCTTTTGCGCTTTCAGCCATTGCAAAATGCACCTGAGCACCAAGATGTGCTGACTAACCCCCATTTCTTTCTTTGCAGTTTGCATTGGAGGTGTGGCTGACTCGGTTGGTCGTGCACTCCTAACTAACCTGTCTGTGGGCTTCGCATGCATGTGGAACCTGAATTTAATGGAGGCCATTGTGGCACCAAAAGAGGTATAATATAGTGTGGGCTCAGCATGTATGTGGAACTTGCATTCCCTGAATTTCATGGAGAACAGTAGGGCACCAGAGGAGGCAATATTTAGTGTAGGTTCCTATCTTAAAGAGATAGACTTGACAGTAGCGGACAGGCACAAATAATTTTGTACAAAATGTGATTGCCAAGAACCTCACACTTATAATATAGAATTAGCACCGTTTTCTATAGTGAGTATGGTACTATTGTATTTACTTTATTATTTGTGTTTGCAGAATGCTGTTGCGTTGTTTGTTTTTTACTTCTGTGCTTTCAGCGATAGTGACGTGCAGATGTGCATTGGGATGTGCTGTTTAATCCTCATTTCTTTCTCCACTTCTATTATGATGTCCTCACTGAGGGCAGCTAATTATAGCAACAGACCCACCTTTTTTAGGGGGCTGTCAATTTTGGTCTAGAATTCAGTACTTTTAAAATATTGATAGGCCAAACCTCGCTGGCCCCACCCACTCCCACCTCCTGATCATGTCTGTCAGGTTTCTTTCCTAGGCGTTACTGGAAAGAAACCTACCAGTCATTGGCAGGAGGAAGGGAAGGGCAGGGCCATGAGTCTCATTGAACTTATCTCCATCACATTGCACAGCAGCGGTTTGCGCTATCAGTACTGTATTCTAGTCCACAATTGACAGACTGAAATCAGCGAGGGTAGCATAGCAGGGTGACAGGTTCTATTTCATTTCTTGTTCTATGCCATTGTGTCAAAATTATTTTCAAAATATATTTTCTAATAATAGCAGAAATGATCATTGCCCTCCAGATTGTTGGAAAAACAATGATTGTTACAAAAAAATGAAACAATAATTGATTCATATAAGAAGGCACTGCACAACATGACTATTAGATTCCCTTTGCTTTTCATTGATTTTGTTTTTTGTTATTATGTTTTTACTATAGATATTGAAAAATATTAAGAAGAAATCTCCGGGCCTTTGAAAATAATATGAAGAGCTAAAGCTGTAGTCCATTAAATGGTTTGATCACACAAACCAAATAGGTTGTGGTTCCCATAACTTTGCTAGGTCTTATTAAACAAAACAAAGAACAATTAAAGGCAGTCTCAAGAGTTCAAAGTAATTTTGATAGCGAGTCTAGCACTATGAAACCATATGAAATCATACAGTAAAATTGTCTTATCTGTGAGCAGCACTGTTTTGTTATTGTGCAGCTAAAATGTGTGTTAATTATTTTTTAAAGGAGTAACTCATCTACT
The DNA here is from genome assembly GCA_900303285.1 of Rhinella marina. Lineage (NCBI taxonomy): Eukaryota > Metazoa > Chordata > Amphibia > Anura > Bufonidae > Rhinella > Rhinella marina. Next base: position 14,697 of record ONZH01008306.1, read on the forward strand.
GGTCAATAAAAGTATCAAATAAAAGATAAAAAATGATCAAATAAAATATGTGTAATAGGTTTCCTACACACATAAATTTGGTCTGGTGTTAAAACGATGCCGTAAAAAATGCATACTTTTTTATGACGTTTTGTAGGGTTTTGTATCATTGCCTCAACCTGCTGCATTTTTAGCAAAACACTATAGATACAAAAATGCACCCAATTTGAAACAAAATACCACTAGCAAAAAAAGTGCAACTTTTTTAAGCATTTCAACTTTCACATAGACGCCCATGTAACGCTGTGATTTTACCCACAAAAACATTTTTTTGTCGCTACACTTGTGTTCGTACTAGCATTATGCCATTCCGTTATAGGTTCCGTTTATAACGGAGGCCTTTAAGAGGCATTCTGTTTTGTTCTGTCCTAATAGAAGTCTCTGGGCAAGCATAAATGATCCATCTGGTTTCCATTATGCAGGACGGAAAAAAAAATGTCCTGTACAGTCATATCCCATTATTGTTGGCATGGACTTAACTGCTATGCCTGCACCATCACCACTATGTAATTGTATGTACAGATGCGGGAAGTTAGCCCTGACCTCATTGTGCAGTTACCTTATGGGTTCACCCACTCAAAACCTTTGATAAGTCACTATGATATACCAAAAGTTTTCTAGATAGTACAAGTACAATAAAGAATTGTAACATTTTAAAGATACACGTGTGTCCACTAACTCACTTAAGGGAGTAGGGACATGATCTGAGTGAACAGAAATGTTTTATTGCACAGTTTATTTTTTCTGATTGATCTAGTCTAGTTTCATGTTACTTTGGAAACATTCTTTTTTCTTACCTCTGAACTACTTGATATATGTTATATATTTCTCTTCACAATGCATATGGAGTCTGTATCTTAAAGAGGTTATCCAATGAGTAATGTAAAAAATGAAAATTAGCTATCATGTAGTACATGACAGTCTCTTTCTAACAAACGTAGAAAAAGCCCTGTACCCCACATGGATCCAGAGATCTGCTCCAATCATTGCTCCAATAGCTCTGCTGGAATTATTTCAAGCTGGCAGCTCAGGGGAGTTGCACTTTCTCATGGGCGTGTCTTTTCGGCTGCAGCTGATGGCATTTGAAGGATGTAACTGAGCACTATGTAAACTTCAGCAAGCTGGACAGAAAATGTATTAAAAAACCAAACAGCAGGTGGCGCTCTATATATTTCAGTAAATAACTCAGTGGCTATACTAAATTTTCAATTACATGCAATTACACAATTTTTTAAGATCCAGGTGCTGGTTTGAAATATATAGAATATTTTTTCTTGGGTCAACCCCTTTAACCATCTGTACATTACCTTTCCTATATTTGTTTTGTAGCTGGAACTATCATTCTTGCTACCACTGCAAATCCTTATCAAAAAATGCAGTTATTTTGGTGCTTTGTGTGCATCATCACCACCATGTGTGAAGCTATCCTAGGGCTGTATTCAGACAGCTGTTATTTTGTTCAATATAGGATATATATTTTACAGCCAAAAACAGGATTGAACCCCATCCTATCTATGTAATTAGTAAAGCCTTTCTCCAAAAAAAGAAAAGCTTTTCTAATAACAGATGACAGGATTGCATTTACCGCATGAAGCCATATTACAGCCATCTAAATGCAGCCTAGGGCTATGCTCATACTTCACAATTTTGCTAATTTTTTGGACAGCTGGAAAACATGTCCAGATGTTATATGAATATAAACAAAATTTTAGAAATCTTGTTCACATTTTGCTTGTCCTTCACTTTCTAGGCTTGACATGGCTTATTAAGATAACAACAAACCTAATACATTGTGGCTTTGCGGTATTTTTTTTGCATTGACTTTATAGATGTATAGAAAATAGCTTATAAAATTATTAAGAACAAATGAGCCCACCCTACTCATTTGCTGTACACTACTATTGCATCCTGAGTACAGATGAGTGAATTTCTTTAAATTTGTATTGGGTCCGATTCTAATGAATGGGTGAAAAAATTTGAATCGGGTCTGAATTGATTGTACCCAAATCAAAAGTGCCCCAATTGGCCTAAAAAATTGATATCTGATACTGAGGTGTTCTAGAACTTTTTATTTACTAAAACTTTAGAATTTTCTCTCCCTTCCCCGTTTAAGCGCTTCAGTGCAATAACAGCAATAATAAATAATGTCAGAGTGAAACTAACAGATATAGCTATAGGTAAATGGTGTCAAAAAACAGCCTGCTTAACAATACACCGTGCTTTTTTAAATTAAAAAAGAATCTACAAATTAACAATTTACAATTAGAGATGAGCGAGCACTAAAATGCTCGGGTGCTCGTTATTCGAGTTGAACTTTTCCCGATGCTCGGGTGCTCGTTTCGAATAACGAACCCCATTGAAGTCAATGGGAGACTCGAGCATTTTTGCGGGGGACTAAGGCTCTACCTAGGGAAGGCTGGGTGAAAACCTGGAAACCTCAAAAAATGATGGAAACACCACGGAAATGGACAGGAAACAGCAGGGGCAGCATGCATGGATGCCTCTGAGGCTGCCTAATCCCACCATTACCCCAAATTCTCAGGCAACAGCCTGGTGGTTACCCTCATGGCAATTGTGTTCACCCAGACCAAGAAAGGCGAGGCAAATACCCATCACATGTTAGGGAAGCACCCAACTAGGTGCAACGAAGGTCCATCACCGCCTGCAGGTGACACCACTGCTCATTCTGGCACTGCAGCTAAAATCAAGTTTAGTATCTGTTCTTATCAGTTGCTGTGCCTGCTGGTGGTATAGTGGTGAGCATAGCTACTTCCCAAGCAGTTGATCTGGGTTCGATTACCATCTATTGCAAGAGGCAATTCAGAATCAGTACAATATCTAATACGTCCCCTATCCGGCTAAATTGTTTGTAGAGTGGGCCTGTAGGTGGGGGGGGGGGGCAGGCTGGGGCAAGGAGGTTTCGCTGGAAGAGCCAGAGGAGTGCCCCCTGGGCTAGCGTGTGTGGTGGTGACAACAGCCGGAATGGATTTGGGAAAACTGTTGCTTTAACCCGTATGGTATCGATTCTTCTCAGTTTAATACCGTATACATCCCCTATCTTGGGACCCTATATTTAATGGATTTTTCGAACACGGAAAACGGAAAAAGAGCTTGCTCTGGCCAGGGGAGTGTCTTTCCCACTGCAGCTAAGGGGACGTGTCCATGCTCTGCCTATCACAGGTCATGAGGCAGATAAAAGAAGAACAAAAACAAACATGAGTACAACTTCTAATACATCCCCTATCCGGCTAAATTGTTTGTAGAGTGGGCCTGTAGGTGGGGGGGGGCAGGCTGGGGCAAGGAGGTTTCGCTGGAAGAGCCAGAGGAGTGCCCCCTGGGCTAGCGTGTGTGGTGGTGACAACAGCTGGAATGCATTTGGAAATACTCTAGCATCAGCCGGTGCAGTATCGATTCTTCTCAGTTTAATACCGTATACGTCCCCTATCTTGGGACCCTATATTTAATGGATATTTCGAACACGGAAAACGGAAAAAGAGCTTGCTCTGGCCAGGGGAGTGTCTTTCCCACTGCAGCTAAGGGGACGTGTCCATGCTCTGCCTATCACAGGTCATGAGGCAGATAAAAGAAGAACAAAAACAAACATGAGTACAACTTCTAATACGTCCCCTATCCGGCTAAATTGTTTGTAGAGTGGGCCTGTAGGTGGGAGGGGCAGGCTGGGGCAAGGAGGTTTCGCTGGAAGAGCCAGAGGAGTGCCCCCTGGGCTAGCGTGTGTGGTGGTGACAACAGCCGGAATGCATTTGGAAATACTCTAGCATCAGCCGGTGCACTATCGATTCTTCTCAGTTTAATACCGTATACGTCCCCTATCTTGGGACCCTATATTTAATGGATATTTCGAACACGGAAAACGGAAAAAGAGCTTGCTCTGGCCAGGGGAGTGTCTTTCCCACTGCATCTAAGGGGACGTGTCCATGCTCTGCCTACCACAGGTCATGAGGCAGATAAAAGAAGAACAAAAACAAACATGAGTACAACTTCTAATACGTCCCCTATCCGGCTAAATTGTTTGTAGAGTGGGCCTGTAGGTGGTGGGGGCAGGCTGGGGCAAGGAGGTTTCGCTGGAAGAGCCAGAGGAGTGCCCTCTGGGCTAGCGTGTGTGGTGGTGACAACAGCCGGATGTATTTAGAATGATGACGCAGGACCCCAACTTAAAAATTTAGCATCAACCGGTACAGTCGTAAATTATGAGCTTGATAAAGTGTGGTATGTGTTCTATGTATACTACTCAGTTTAATACCGTATATGGCAGCTATCCGGAAAAATAGTTTGGAGAGAGAGAAAGATAGGAAAAAGACGTAAATTGTTTGGAGAGAGGGCCTGTAGGTGGAACTCCGGAAAAATTGTTTGGACAGAGGGCCTGTAGGTGGACCTCCGGAAAAATTGTTTGGAGAGAGGGCCTGTAGGTGGAACTCCAGAAAAATTGTTTGGACAGAGGGCCTATAGGTGGACCTCTGGAAAAATTGTTTGGAGAGAGGGCCTGTAGGGGGCCCTCCTGAAAAATTGTTTGAAGAGAGGGCCTGTAGGTGGACCTCTGGAAAAATTGTTTGAATAGAGGGCCTGTAGGTGGACCTCTGGAAAAATTGTTTTAATAGAGGGCCTGTAGGGGGCGCTCCTGAAAAATTGTTTGAAGAGAGGCCTGTAGGTGGACCTCTGGAAAAATTGTTTGGAGAGAGGGCCTGTAGGTGGACCTCTGGAAAAATTGTTTGGAGAGAGGGCCTGTAGGTGGACCTCCGGAAAAATTGTTTGGAGAGAAGGCCTGTAGGTGGACCTCCGTTAAAATTGTTTGGACAGAGGGCCTATAGGTGGACCTCTGGAAAAATTGTTTGAATAGAGGGCCTGTAGGTGTACCTCTGGAAAAATTGTTTGAATAGAGGGCCTGTAGGGGGCCCTCCTGAAAAATTGTTTGAAGAGAGGGCCTGTAGGGGGCCCTCCTGAAAAATTGTGGTAAAAGAGTGCCAGTTGGACCTCTAAAAATTGGCGTTTTTTGGGTCAGTGTTAGGCAAAGACGATATGGAGGAGGAGGAGGAGTAGAGAAGAGGAGTAGAGAAGAGGAATCGGATACATAAGTTATTTAAATCTTTAGCTGCTTTCCCCCGGAGGAGATTTGAATTCCGGTGAAATCCAGGCTTTGTTCATTTTAATAAGCGTCAGCCTGTCAGCGCTGTCAGTTGACAGGTGTGTACGCTTATCGGTGATGACGCCACCAGCTGCACTGAATACCCGCTCTGACAGCACGCTAGCGGCAGGGCAGGCCAGCACCTCCAAGGCGTACAGCGCCAGTTCAGGCCACGTGTCCAGCTTTGAAACCCAGTAGTTGTATGGAGCAGAGTGATCGCTACGGACGTTGGTATGGTCAGCTAGGTACTCCCTCACCATCTTTCTGTACAGCTCCCCCCTACTCTGCCTAGACTGGGGACAGGTGACAGTGTCTTGCTGGGGTAACATAAAAGTGGCAAAGGCCTTGGAAAGCGTTCCCCTGCCAGTGCTGGACAAGCTGCCTGCTCGCCTCCTCTCCCCCGCTACTTGGCCCACAGAACCATGCCCTCTGCCGCTAGCGGCGTCAGATGGGAAGAATTGTTTCAGCTTGTGCACCAGGGCCTGTTGATATCTATTCACTCTCATACTCCTTTCCTCTACAGGGATGAGAGTGGAAAGGTTCTGCTTGTACCGTGGGTCCAGGAGAGTGAACACCCAGTAATCGGTGTTGAAAAAAAATTCTTCTAACGCGAGGGTCACGGGATAGGCAGCCTAACATGAAGTCTGCCATGTGCGCCAGAGTCCCAACACGCAAGAATTCCCTCTCCTCACTGGCCTGACTCTCCATTTCCTCCTCCTCCTCCTCCAAGTCCTCCTCTTCAGCCCATACTCGCTCAAGAGTTAAGGACTGAGCACTGGTACCCTCTACTGTCTCGCCGACATTCTCCTCCTCATCCTCATCCCCCTCCTCCGAAAGGCGCTGAGAAACAGACCGGAGGGTGCTCTGGCTATCAAGCGACATATCTTCCTCCACCGTCTCTTGTGACAAGCGCAAAGCATCCGACTTGATGCTGAGCAGTGAGTTTTTCAACAGGCAAAGCAGCGGGATGGTGAGGCTGATAATGGCGGCATCGCCACTGACCATCTGTGTTGACTCCTCAAAGTTGCTCAACACCTGGCAGATATCAGACATCCACGTCCACTCCTCATTGTAGACTTGAGGAATCTGAGAGACCTGACTACCAGTTCTGGTGGAAGATGACATCTGGCAGTCTACAATCGCTCTGCGCTGCTGGTAAACTCTGGATAACATGTTTAATGTCGAATTCCACACAACAGTCGGTGAGCGGGTAGTTGTAAGTGGCGCTGCGCTGCCCTGAGAGTGGCAGCATCTGTGCTCGACTTGCGGAAATGCGCACAGATGCGGCGCACCTTGGTGAGCAAATCAGACAGATTGGGGTATGTCTTGAGGAACCGTTGAACAATTAGGTTGAACACGTGGGCCAGGCATGGCACATGTGTCAGTCTGCCGAGTTGCAGAGCCGCCACCAAGGTTACGCCCGTTGTCACACACAACCATGCCTGGCTTGAGGTTCAGCGGTGCCAGCCACACATCGGTCTGCGCCGTGATGCCCTGTAACAGCTCTTAAGCGGTGTGCCTTTTGTCACCTAAGCTCAGCAGTTTGAGCACCGCCTGCTGGCGCTTACCCACGGCACTGCTGTTGCGCCTAGAGCTACCGACTGAAGGCGCCGTGCCCACGGATGGTAATTCGGTGGAGGAGGGGTCGGAGGAGGAGGAAGGCATAGTACGTCTGAGAGACCGTGACCGAGGTAGGCCCCGCAATCCTCGGTGTGGGCAGTACATGAGCGGCCCCAGGGTCATTCTCGGTCCCAGCCTCCACCAAGTTAACCCAATGTGCCGTCAGTGAGATATAGTGTCCCTGCCCGGCAGCACTTGTCCACGTGTCCGTGGTTAGGTGGACCTTATCACTAACCGCGTTGGTCAGGGCACGTATGATGTTCTGTGACACGTGCTGGTGTAGGGCTGGGACGGCACATCGGGAAAAATAGTGGCGGCTGGGGACGGAATACCGAGGGACAGCCACCGCCATGAGATTTCGAAAGGCCTCGGTCTCTACCAGCCTATAGGGCAGCATCTCCAGGCTAAGGCAATTTGGAGATGTGGACGTTGAGGGCTTGGGCATGTGGCGTGGGTGAACTGTATTTCCTCTTGCGCTCCAGCGTCTGCTGTAAAGGACAGCTGAACGCTGCGCTGGGACCACGTTGGTGACACTGTGGAGGCGAAGGTGTGGTTTTCCGGCGGGAGGCGCTCGTGCCGGGGTCCTGGGCAGGAGGGTTGACTAGCAGAGGCAGCGAGTGACGCAGGGGGTTGACTAGCAGAGGCAGTGAGTGACACAGGGGAAGGAGCAGTGGTGGGACCCGCAGGAGGTGCGTGAACGGCCTTGTTCCATTGAATGGGGGTGTTTAGCACTCATATGCCTGCGCATGCTGGTTGGTGGTTAGGCTAGTAGTGGTGGCACCCCTGCTGATCCTGGATGTGGCACAGGTTGCACACCACAGTCCGTCGGTCATCCTCACTTTCTTTAAAGAACCCTCCAGGACTTGCGAACATCTAGGCCTCGCCACGGGAGCTTCACTACGTGAAACAGTTGCTGCTGATACACCAGGCTCTGGCCCTGCTTCTCCCTCTGGCCACACCACTGCCTCTTACAACCTGTTCTGGTGCAGCACTCGCCTCCGCCTCAGAAGCACTGTCTTCACTCGGCATATCAACCCAGCTTGGGTCAGTCACCTCATCATCCTCCGATTCCTCAGTCTGCTCCCCCCTCGGAATTCCTCCCCTAACAACAAACTTCACCACTGTCTGACAAACCGTGTCTCCTCATCGTCTGACACCTCTTTACAACTTCTTCCATTAACTCAACAATTTGTCATCATCATCACCCACAGACTGCGACAGTTGGAAACTTGGGCATCGGGAAACGAGGTCAGCAGCAACCTGAGAAGTGGTTTGTGACTCTGGGAAGGGTCCAGAAAACAGTTCCTGAGAGTATGCCGGATCACATTCCAAATTTTCCTGGGAGTGGGCAGAAATGGGGGGAAGGAGGTTGAGGTGGAGGAGCCATAGGAGTGCTCCCTTGGGTAACGTGGGTGGACTGCATGGGAAGACTGACTGGTGGACAAATTACTTGAAGCCATTGTCCGCAATCCACGAGATCAGCTGTTCGCACTGTTGTGTTCTTCAACAGTCCTCTACCACGTGTCCCTGTAAGTTGAGACATGAAGCTAGGGAGTGTAACTCTGCGGCGTTCCACAGCTCCCCTCATCAGCAGATACTGTCTCACCCTGCCCAGGACCACGGCCTTTGCCCCCTGCAGTAATTGAATGCCCACACCCACGCCCATGCCCACGCCCTCGTCCTCGACCCTTAGCCCTGGGGTTCAACATTGTTTGTATATAAGTGTATGATATAAAAAAAAAAAATTAAACGGGCCTGGTTGTACTGAAACCCACAAACTTGTTTCAGTCTGGTAGAATTAAGTGACGTACAGAAAGTGTCACCTGGACAGTATATACGGATGGGAGCGAGTGTGCTGAACTGTGACACACAGAAAGGTTACACACAGCTGAGTAAAATCGATTTGTATCACTGAACTAAAACAACTGAAAAAATATTTTTTTTTTTTATATTTTGTTTTTTTGGGAACGTGACGTGCAGGAACTATGGTAGAACTGACTGACACCCTGTTAACGGTGGCTATTTAGTCTGCGACCCAGACAAATGTCGCACAGAGAGTTTTCTGGATCAAGCTATAGATGATATTGGTAGCAAATGACTTGGTTGTATTTCTGTGACGTACAGAAAGTGTCACCTGGACAGTATATTATGGATGGGAGCTAGTGTACTGAACTGTGACACACAGAAAGGTTACACGCAGCTGAGTAAAATGGATTTGTATCACTGAACTAAAACAACTGAAAAAATTATTTTTTTTTTTTTTATATTTTTGTTTTTTGGGAACGTGACGTGCAGGAACTATGGTTAGAAACTCACTGACACCCTGTTAACGGTGGCTATTTAGTCTGCGACCCAGACAAATGTTGCACAGAGACTTTTCTGGATCAAGCTGTAGATGATATTGGTAGCAAATGACTTGGTTGTATTGTATGACGTACAGAAAGTGTCACCTGGACAGTATATACGGATGGGAGCTAGTGTACTGAACTGTGACACACAGAAAGGTTACACGCAGCTGAGTAAAATGGATTTGTATCACTGAGCTAAAACAACTGAAAAAATATATATTTTTTTTTATATTTGTTTTTTTATATTTTTTTTTAATTTTGTTTTTTTGGGAACGTGACGTGCAGGAACTATGGTAGAATTCACTGACACCCTATTAACGGTGGCTATTTAGTCTGCGACCCAGACAAATGTCGCACAGAGAATTTTCTGGATCAAGCGGTAGATGATATTGGTAGCAAATGACTTGGTTGTATTGTGTGACGTACAGAAAGTGTCACCTGGACAGTATATACGGATGGGAGCTAGTGTACTGAACTGTGACACACAGAAAGGTTACACGCAGCTGAGTAAAATGGATTTGTATCACTGAGCTAAAACAACTGAAAAAATAATTTTTTTTTTATATTTGTTTTTTTATATTTTTTTTAAATTTTGTTTTTTTTGGGAACGTGACGTGCAGCAACTATGGTAGAACTCACTGACACCCTGTTAACGGTGGCTATTTAGTCTGCGACCCAGACAAATGTCGCACAGAGAATTTTCTGGATCAAGCGGTAGATGATATTGTTAGCAAATGACTTGGTTGTATTGTGTGACGTACAGAAAGTGTCACCTGGACAGTATATACGGATGGGAGCGAGTGTGCTGAACTGTGACACACAGAAAGGTTACACGCAGCTGAGTAAAATGGATTTGTATCACTGAGCTAAAACAACTGAAAAAATATTTTTTTTTTTATTATTTTGTTTTTTTGGGAACGTGACGTGCAGGAACTATGGTAGAACTGACTGACACCCTGTTAACGGTGGCTATTTAGTCTGCGACCCAGACAAATGTCGCACAGAGATTTTCTGGATCAAGCTGTAGATGATATTGGTAGCAAATGACTTGGTTGTATTCTGTGACGTACAGAAAGTGTCACCTGGACAGTATATATGGATTGGAGTGAGTCAGTGCTGAACTGTGACACACAGAATGGTTCCACACTGCTGTGTGCAATGGATTTGTATCACTGAGATAGAACATAAAAAAAAAACAGGGTTAGATATGGCGATAGCTGCACTACTAGTGCCAGCCAGCCAGCCAAGCCAGGAGACAAAAAAAAAAATGTCTTCTAGCCCTTAGAAGGGCTGTTGGGTTCTTTGTGGGTGATCCCTGCCTAACAGAGAACTAAATGCAGGCCCTAACACTGTCCCTGAAAGGCAGCAGCTCTATCCCTAACGACATCCAGACGGCATCTGAGCCGAGCACCGCGGCCAGTCACTAGTATATTCCAGGGTCACCTGATCAGGCCAGCCAACCCCTGCTATCGACATGTAAGGGCCCCACGTGATGCTGGGTGTACCGCAGAGTCTCCTGGCTTGTGATTGGCTGTGTTTTTAGGCGCCAAAAAAGCACGATGCGGAAGTTGCCATTTCCTCGAGCATGGCGAGATACTCGTCCGAGCAGCGAGCACTTACGAGTACCCTAATACTCGAACGAGCACCAAGCTCGGACGAGTATGCTCGCTCATCTCTATT